>UELU01144615.1:9030-24107 GCA_900490025.1 Megastigmus dorsalis
GAGTTCTGCAGCAGAATTTAAACCAATCATACCAGAAAATATACACGATTTAGTTTCAATTGATTTCTATGGACCACTGCCTACATCCAAAGGAGGAGTCAAACATATTTTAGCTGCCGTGGATGTATTCTCAAAATACGTAGTATTATATCCGATCGTCAAGGCAAATATAAGAACAACCATAAATAAAATATTCAATCATTATGTAAATTTCTGCGGCAAACCCAAGAGAATTCAAACGGACTATGGAACACAGTTTACATCTAAAACCTGGCTAACTAAATGGCAAAACGAAGACATAAAAGCAGTATTTTCGTCGATAAGACATCCTCAAGGAAACGTGGTCGAAAGAACAAACCGTGAACTAGGCCAATTTTTTAGGACGCTAGCAGGTGACAAACAACAAAATTGGGCAACCTGGGTGCCATTTATTCAATCGTGTCTCAATGAAACGTATCATGATACAGTTGAATTACACACCATCTGAGTTACACTTCGGTAAAAAACCTACGCGAGTTTGGGAAAAATGGCTGGATTTCCCAAAATTAGATGCAATACCCCATGAGAAGAAATTAGTATGGGCTTTGGAAAAACTCCGGAAAAAGGGACAGAAACGAGTAGAAAAATACAACAACAAACATAAACTCGTAGATTACAATATCGGAGATTGGGTACTAGTCAAGGCGTGTAACGTATCGGTTGCCGAACAAAAAATTGCAGCTAAATTTTTAGCGATATATGAAGGGCCATACATTATTACACACAAACACAACAATGGAGCATTCTTACTAACATATCCTAACTCCCAAGATGAACGAGGAAAATTTCACGTAGCATTACTTCGTTCCTATTTCAGGGAAAATGCCGAATAAGCTGCAGAGAAGGAAGGCCAAGAAGCGCCTGGTAAAGGGCATCACCAATTTGCAAACGCAAATACTAGCACTTCAGGCCGAATCGAGAGCCCACCACCAACGCCAAGAGGAGAGGCATCGCGAGATGATGATTGCACTGTTCCAAGAATATCGGAAAAAGGAGGCTACCGAAAAGGCACAGGGCCGGGCACAATGGGAACATAAAATGGACTTGGTTCGAGATTGGCTTACCAACCATTTCACACCAGACACTACTAGTCGATATGTATCCTGGTCACTGCAACATCGCCTAGAGCATCTGGAGCTGGCGGCATGACCCAATGAGCCGCGCGACGTGCAGGGAGATATTCCGAAGAGAGCGAATAATATTGCACGAAGCGAGCAAGGAAAAAAACGCAGTGGCCACTCACAAGGTGAGCGAGTTTGAGGAGCTGCTGAAATCTGTCGAAGCATTAGCAGAGCCTCACAAAATGAACGAATCAGAGAAGACCACTAAAAAACTAATTCGAAAGAAGAAGAAGGTGCAGTCACTATTTGGGGAGGACAGCGACTGTGATGTGCTGGAGATGTGCGCTTCAACCATCAGTGGCGTATAACCCAAAAGGATGGTGTTTGATTTTTATATATACATATATATGTATATTGTTTTTTTTATGTTTTATGAAATAAATTCTATAGTATTGTTAAATGATATGTTTTCTAGTTATAGAAGCCACGAAAATTTTTTTTTATCCTGTAAAAGAATTTTAGTTGGGGGGACTACTGTAACGGTCCGTCAAACCTAGAAAACATAGAAGAATATTAGTATAAAATCGGAGTAAATTATGATGATATTTAAGGATGACAAACTTATATGTTTTGATGATAGTAACACGAATGTTATGGGCAGGTACACCTAAAAAAAAAAAAGATTAATTAATATACATAACAACAAGAATAATAGATTTGATTAATAAATTCAGAGTAGAAATTTAAGAGTTGATTTTATCAGTTTGTTTTAGAGACTTTGTTTAATGTATTATTTTGTGTAGAATAATTATTTACGTTCCAGAATAATAGAAATAATAAACATTGAGCTAAAAACTTGTAAGCTCGATTTGAATCGGTAGAATCTCGCGCCTGAGCAGCTCCAAATGATAGTTGCAGTACTGAGCAATGACTCGTAATGACAGCGGCAATTGACCCAATTAATTCGAAGTTTGAAAGCTCGCGCTAAACGCAGAGGGATTGCGCAACATCAATAAGGCGCAGGTCCAAGACAGGATGAGTCCGATTAAAGGATCAACAGTCAGACAACCACTGGAAAAGAATGCCAAGCCGTTCTCAGATAATTCATCAAGACTCTGAAATAAGAGAGATAATAATTAATAATTATAATATTGTAATCTGGGGGATGAAAAGAAATTGAATATTAACGTACCTAAAGAGATAACGTAAATTCATGCAACAAATATGGATAATTTGAATTAAACGCGACAAGGCTACCAACGAATACAAATTCATACATGTACAAACACACATAACTTATAGAAACAATATTTCATTAAAATAAATAAAAAGGGTAAACTTAGCTTAACGCACACACAACAGAAAAACTCAGAAAAATAAATAAGAGTTAATTTAAAAAAAGAAACATATGAAAACACTTACTTTTCAATAAAACTCGATTTACAGTTAAAGTCAAAGATTACATACACGTAATACATTTTACCGGGAAAACCTTCCTATTTTCCGAAAATCGGTTGTTGTTTCGGGGTATAAAAGAGGCGACATTCGACGAGGAGATCACTTCTGGTCCTACCTGGCAGAGCACAGATAAAACTGACTAGAGGCGGCTTATTCCCCAGTGGAAGAACTGGGCATCTGCACTTTCCAACTAACCCCGCACACACACGTACACACTCAGTGTTTCACTCGGGTTTTTAAACTCCGCGGGCCGGTAAAAAGCGGTAGTAAAAGAGTTCGCGTAACGTGTCGGGAGTAGCCATTCTGAAAACACCGGACTCAGCTGTGATCGGAAGATCTGCTATACAGGGTGCGCGAATAGTAAAGAACGCGTCTGCACAAGAGCGCGCAAATCAAAGATATTTGAATACTATAATATAAAAAAGGGAATTGAGATAGATTTTCATATGTATGTATATGAGGAGAAGAGGAGATTATAAATTGAATAAAGAAACAATATATAATAAATTTTAATTTTTGAGTTGCTTATTTCTGAATCCTATCCACCTGCAGAAGATTGCATCCCACACACTGTCCATATAAAAAATTAAATTAAAAATCCATTATAATAAATTAAAGTAAATATAAAGAAGAACCTTTCAATATATTACGGAATATTTTGAGCAAACAGCTCACATGTGTGCATATGTTTTCGTACCTGAATGGGTAGGACTATTCAATAAAGTCATTAATTACTTCAATCCCAACATTCTGAGCATTTTGATTTGTATCATCGAATGTGGTATTGAGCATCGATTCCTGATCGCGATACCTGATTATTTGTTGGAGTCAAAAAATACTTTTATAATTCTTAATGATATATTACACATAGGAAGGTATAAACAACATTTTTACAGAAATAGTTCTTCTTTTTCAGCCGCTAGATGGCGACGACAATTTTTCAAACATGCAGTCAAAAAAGTAACGCTTAGGATATATAGGGTGGTGCATTTTCTACTTTTATCCACTGCTATATATATTATACATTTGTGTATATATTCCGCTGCTTAGGAGATACCCTAGTTATCTGATCAACAGTCCTTTTTAGAATAGTTAGCGAGCTGTTCATCGGCAGCTGATAAGGTGCCGTGATTGTTTGTTCTACGGTCCTTTTAAGGATCGTAGAGCATAGTATCCATTGGGATCGTTGGGTTCTTTCTTCGGCTCGTATAACAGTCCTTTTTAGGATAGTTAGAGAGCTGTTCATCGGGAGCTGGCAAGGTGCTGTGATTGTTCTACGGTCCTTTTAAGGATAGTAGAACAGAGTAGGTATAGGTTTCTTACAGATTTAGTATTGATTTCATTTGCACGACAGGTGGTGTAATTTCAATTAACATCTGAAAAATCTCAATTCTTTCTAATAATAATTGATTCTTTGAAAAATGCCATGTTACGTAAGTAATGTACAGTTGAATGCTCGTCAGCTGGCATTCATGAATGGCATTGAGAATATCAATAAAAGGCAAATAGCAATCACTATAAAAGATGAACTTAATCATCCACCTTTAGCCCTAGATGAGAACTCTAGAATATGTGTCAATTGTAATCGGTCAATAGTCACTGAAATCGCTCTAATGGCTGCACATCCAGCCTGTTTGCGACTGAACGTTGTTACGCAAACAGCATCTCAGACTTGCATTATTTGCAATACCCAAAATCACTTTATAAAGAAAAATATTTCTATACCGGAAATGTACGTAGTTGTAGACATCATCTGAACGACAGTGGGTTTTTCTTCGACCTATTGTTGCTTGGTTTGCAATCTATTGACATACCTTATGTTATTAGAGGTCAGCAGTTGCAGGTTTTTATTCAAGAGATGAGAAATGTGGTATTGGAAAGGGGTAATGGAATTGACTGCGATAACTTGACTGATGAGGATTTTGAATGCTTATCACCAATCACTAAACAACAGTTTGAGGAACTTTTTACTTTCTGTGTTCCAGTAATACAAAATGGAAAATTGAGGTATATTCACAAGAAAGACTTATTGATTTTCTTGTGCAAGATGAGGCAGGGGTTGAGTGATGAATTCTTGAAAGTTATTTTTCATCAGTCCAGTAGACAAACTGTCAGTTCAATTATTAATTATGTAAAAACATCTTTACTACAAAGATTTGTTCCTCAAAATATGGGACCTAATTCCATAATAAGGCAGCAGTTTATAGAACAGCATATAACAGACTTTGCCAATGAGCACTACAACCCTGAACCTGCAGAAAAAAGAGAAATAGCTATAATTGACAGTACATATGGCTACATACACGAAAGTTCTAAGTTTCGTGTATTGCGACAGTCCTATTCTATTCACAAAAATAGACATCTGTTAAAACCAACCCTCATTGTAGCCCCAAATGGTTATATTCTCACGATTTTTCCGACGCCCGTAATAATGATGCGGAAATTCTTCGTGAACAATTTGAAAGGGATGCTCGTCTTTTAGTAAACTGGTTCCAGGACGGTGATATTGTATTGGTAAATAGGGGTTACCGCGATGTTATACCTTTATTGTAACACCTCGGTATTGATCATAGAATGCCTGCACTGATTCAACCTGGACAAAGGCAACTCTCGACAGAAGATGCAAATCACAAACGAACGATAACTAAAAATCGTTAGATAGTAGAGTCACGAAATGGACATCTCAGATCTATTTTCAAATTTCTAGCGCAAACAATAAATATGCAGCACGCAAAGAACCTGAATGCCTTTTATCGCATAGCTGGAGCTATTTTGAACAAATATCACCCTGTTATTATAATGCAAGATGCCGATGTTGAATATACAAGAGGAATGATTCGAAGGTCAAAGATGCCTAATGTTGCGCAAGCGAGAGTCGAAGTCGATAATCTAACACAAAGAAATGCACAGTGGATGCGACTTAATCATCAAGACGTTGCAGATGCTCCTATACTCGACTTGAACTACCTTAGAGATCTAACTGTAGGAGTTTACCAAATAAAACTTTCTCCCCCTTACATACAAGATAAACTAGTAAGAGATAATGATGACGAATTCCAGCTTGATCGAAATATTAATGAAGAGGGATTCTTGCGAGTGCGTATATATTCAAGATTCCGTAATTCAACTAGGCATCAGCATTTTGTATCATACGCAGGTTATGATGCGAACAATGCCGATGACGAAAATGATGGAGATCCGATTAGAAGCTATTATTGTATCTGTTAAAGCGGTGCACGTACTCTAGGTACATGCACACACGTTGCCAGTGTATTGTGGTTTCTAGGATAAGCACGGCACCAACAAATAATCAGGTATCCCGATGAATCTTTGCTCAATACCACATTCGATGCTGCAAATCGAAATGCTTAGAATGCTAGAATTGAAATAATTAATGACTTTATTGAATAGTGCTACCCATTCAGGCATGAAAACATATGTATACATGTGAGCTGCTTGCTCAAAATCTTCCGTAATATAGAATGATTATATTATGATATATATAACGATACATATAATAATTTTCTTGTTGGATTTATTTATATATATATATATATATCTAACAAGAAATTCAGTTCTGTATTCAAGCTATACAGCGTAAGTGTCAAAAAGTTCGAATTTGATAGGCTGTAGCTCCAAAACTAAGAACTTTCGGGTTTTGAGCCCATGGAGACTTTTGTTTCACATGGAGACTATCATTTCCCATAGTTACAAAAAAATTAGCCGAAAGCCATTTCCCATAAGGAATCTGCGGGGCCCTTCCACCATTATACAGACTCATGATAGTACGTAAACTACAGAAATTAATAATAGCTCAAAGTTTTCTTAATAATACCGTGCCTGTGTACAGTTTAAGATTTTTTTGACACTTTTCGCCGCAAAATAAGCATAGCGCCGGTTCTCGATCCAGTGCACCCTAGCGCACTAATAATAATATTCAAAATACTCCTCTTATTCATTATTGACCGATACTGAGTGGTACTTTTGCGGATTTTAGATTAGTGATGCATTTCGGACTATTATACCAGCTTAAAAAAAAGATCAACATTTAATTCGAGTACTGAAGAAAGAATATGAGTTACGACAAAGTATACTACGATCTCTTGCTCGAAGCGGGGTACGGAAGTGCACGAAATCTCATAAGAGGGAATAAAAAACGTAAAACCTTGTCCGGAGAGGGGAAGAAAAAAAAGGATTTACGAGTGCCTCAGTAACGAAGATGCATATACGCTTCGTAGGCCTGTACAGCGAATATTTCGAAGTCTTCACAACCACGTGTGAAACATCGACGACGTCTGGAAGTGCGATTGAATGCAACCATAAAAGATTACAACTGCTACCTGCTAGTCTTTGCGGATGTACTTAGTAAATTTGCTTGGGTCGAACCACTCCGTGTTAAAGCCACTCATAACGTAGGAGCAGAGTTCGAAAAGATTCTCAAGCGCGGAAACGGTCGAGTACTTGACTATGTACAACGGGACAAAGGTAAGGAGTTTACAGCTTCGGCTTTTCAAGCAGTGCTAAAGAAGCGCGATTTTCGATTCCGTGTTGCACGAAATCCAGAGATCAAAGCTGCTGTAGTAGAAAGGCTGAATAGAGCGATACGTGAACGCATGTAGTGATATTTCTTTCACATGAACACTAGTTCGACGTTGTTGATAAAATTATATGCGACTACAATCTGTGGAAGTTAATCCATAAAATGCGATCACTGCACGCGAGAATTTGTAAGAACAAGCCCTCTTGCGACAGAGCGGTAGTAGCAAAAGGGTCCTTGTCTCGGAAAATAAATAGAGCGTCGATGATTAAGTACGCATTAGTCGTACTAAAGACACCTGCTTACAAAAAGAATTTCAGCGAAGAAGTATTTAAGATTAAGCTCGATTCAAGGCGGCAAAACTTGTTCTCTTACATCATGGAAGACTTGAACGGCGAAGAAGTCGACGGATTTTTCTATATGCAAAATGTGGCTCTTGTCGGTAAAAATATCATGACAGCTGAAGAAGAATTCAAAGTTGAACGAGTTATTCAAACAAAGGGAAGCGAAACGAACAAACAAGTGCTTGTAACGTTGTTAGGTTATCTGGAAATGTTCGATTCCTAGATATAAGCATCCGATCTGTAGACTATTTAAAACAAAGCATGAAACGATGATTTTTACCTAGTACTCCCTAGTAACAGCACTATGACGTACTACAGCGATAACGCAATCAGCTGTTTTATAACTCATCTCTCCTGAGGTACAATTAAGCAGTGATTGGTACGTCGGGCTCGCGAAAATTTACGTGCCTTGTAGAATCATGCATATAAACGACTCAAAGGCCTATACCTTCACAATAGGCAATAAGGATGGGAAAAATCATCCATGGACAAGGAAATGCACATCTTGCAACATGGTGTTTTTAAAAGCATAGAACAGCTCGCTGCAGAAATAAATAAACCGAGAGGTATTAACAATCATCAGGTACTCGAACGGACACTTTTTTAAAAAGGATATTACACACTGCGTCGAACGTGCGAGTGCGAACAACCGCATTAGACAATGCATATAAAAAAATTACACATATATTCGAGGGTAGCATGCATAGGCACACGGATACGTTTGCCACTGAAAACAGAGCACTTATTCCTATAGTAGGTAATAGACCAACTTTGTTGTCACGTGTTATACCCCATCAACTATTACTTTTATATCAACGTGTGTGAACCGTATACCGAAGGCGACATTCAGACTGCACTACTGTGTATCGTATCCTTAGGCAATTCAAAAAATAAGTTTGGTGATTGTGAGACATCTCGCACATATACACTACATTTCCCTACTGCATCACAGCTTTCGTTCAATCGATATAGATATCACAGATCAGCATGGACAAAGTACAGAACGTTGACGGTTAAATTTCACTTTAGACATGATCGTTAGATATGAGACATTACGTGTGTTACTAGAACGATCAAGTCGACGGGGGCGGGAGAAATATTTTTGCAGGCTCGACTTATGATCAAGGATGCGGTGTTAATGGGCTAAAAATATAAAATTACGCACCAAAGAGTCTGGTAACAATTTACAAAAAAAAATTATAGGCTTCGTCGACAACAGAGACTGTAATGGCCATCGATGTCTTAATCCATTAAACTTTCAACACTTCTCAATTTACGACCTGTCACTTCACGTTGATGGTACGCAGGTACCCAACAGATCCTTACGCCCCTCTTGCTTTAGCAGTTCTGAGCTATTCTCAGGCACAGGTATATATTTTCTCAACGAGATTTAGGTAGTAACCTATAGAACTATTCAACAGAATATTTTCTTACGGCGTTTGATCTAACATCCGATCTATCCGCATACTGCGCTACTCATTGGAAACTCGTACGCTTAGGGAGCATGCGTATTGCAGAAGCAAGATTTGAAAATGCTCTGGCATCAACAATAAATTGCTTCGTCTACGCAGAATTCAAAAATATAAAGGAGATCGATTCGACTAGGCAGATTATAACGCAGTACGCAGAAGTATGACTCGGACTTTCACCTACAGGCAGCAGTAACAGCAGCAGCAATAGTTTTACCACCATGGATTACGCAACAGAAATTCACGGCGTCATAGACGAGAATAACCTATTCAAAGAAGTGACGGTTGTATCTCCTCAAGGCCGTAGTATCTCGCATTGGATAATAAGCCCGCCGTGCAATTGTACTCAATTGCCAGACAACATGAAAACTACCAACGACTACACTTCAAGACGTTTATTTGAAATTCAATGGTTCGACGGCGTCATCTCTGTAAGAAAATTGCGATATCCTATATATAATGGAGTGCGCCGTAATAATGATGGACAAATATATAGATATATTTTTATCAGCTTCCTCGACTTTTATCATGGCTGTGATGAAAAATACAATAAAAAGGAGTATTTAGCGCTTTATCAGGCGCATTTATTAAGGGCGTGGCTTTATTCACTTCTAGCAAAATAAAATCAACGGAGTTTATCGGAAAATAGCTACGATATATTTCACACCCCATTTTTAACACTTGTACTCAACAGGAAAAACACGCGCGTAAGGTTCGAATGTTCTTCTAAAGGTAGAGGCACAGTAGATCACGTCAGCGAGGATGACGACGATGCCGAATACGAGGACGACGACGACAATGACGAAGGCAAGTCATACAGCAGCGGACTGCAAACGAGAGTACAAACGTGGATCGTCATCATGAATACTACGGAGATAATGAGAGCTCTGGAGAGTTTTATGGCAATCACGACTTGAGTTTATGCGACTGATCGCATTCAGAATCTATCTACAACGACAGCAATAGACTTGAAACCTACTTTAACAACTATGGAGTACAACAGGTATCCAAACACCATTTCGATCGCCTCCGGAAAATCGTAAGAGTTTCAACTGGAACTCTCGATAACTACGGAATATCGATTCTATGTGTTGGGGTCAATATATCATCATGTTTCTATATTACATATGTCGGGGTACTACGTTACGTTAATTTTAGCGTCTTTTCATAGATGGTATGAGAGAAAATAAAGAAATTGTCATAAATTTTTATGAGAAAATTTTTCGTAAAATTAGGAATATAAAATATAAAGGAGCAAGCGGGTTCACTAAAGAGTGTTCTCTGGGATCGAGATATTGGCATTAAACATGTATTTTTAGATTAAGATGTAATTAGTATATTCTTAAAATGCACTTACTACTAAAAATAAAAAAATGTGATTTGTAATTGTATTTGTAGTAAAATCGTTTTTAAATTGTATGAGTGTATTTATTAGTGCGAATGGGTACATGTGTGCAATAAGTGAATGTTTAACTTTTAGAATACAATTGACTGATAGATATAAACCGCTTGATTTACCTTGTTTGTTTGTATTTTGAGATAAGACGCTCTGTGATATTAGCTGTTATATATATTTTAGACTGATTTTTGTATCGACTAATTTTTGTATAAGACTAATTTTTTTTTGTATTAAATTTTTAACTAATACTGTGATATCATATGTAGTAACTAAGTGCAATATTTATGTAGATTAGCGAAACATGAAAACTGTCTTTTATATACTATACAACCATATGTACATTGTTAACAATCTAATTTGTATTTATATGCAAATAAACAAATATCTATCTATCTATCTCTGTCTCTCGCCCGGTACAAGTATCTACACTTTATCTATTCACCCGCAAGTGATGCATCAATGACTCAAAGCAGCACCAGCAACACCCCGTAAGTATACAACGGGCCCAGACCTACCATCTCTATTTCTACAACTACCGCTTACAGCTCCACTTATTCCAGTATCCTACTCCATACACCACACTATGCCAAACTCATACCCTACTCCTACTCCCATATTACTCCACAACTGCCCACTTCTTCCTCCACTCCCTCTCTGCTATGCAATACAACACCATACACCTCTCCCCACCAACCCATCCAGCCCTAGAATGCTACGACTTACTACCATACCATCACCGCCTCACATTCTCAACACTCTGTTTCATTATAAGTAGTTACGAACTACTTGCATGTGTCGCAACTGCTGATCTTTAATATTTGATTTTACGACAGTTTTGTGTTCTTTGACACGCACGCCTAATTTTCTTTTACTCATACCAATATAAATTATATTGCAAACACGACAATCTATCTTATAAATAATATAAATGGTATCTAATTTATCTATGCTATCTATACCAATCTAATGAAAGTATTAGCGGCAATCATGGAACGACTAATGCTAATGCAATTATTTGGCCTCAATGCAACGTTAAGTCTACTTGTTATGATTCTTACAAACGTATTATTAAAATTAAACTCCTTCTCCTTACAATAATTTTTTACCCCGCACTGCGATTATATTAGTTCACTGAGAGAAGCCCGCCTATAATCACGTCACTTATTTGAGTTCTACATATACCGCGTGACACACTTAGCACGCACCACTTTTGACTTAAGTTTATTCGTAACTGGATAGAAAAATAAAAGTTCAGCATGTCTCATTCGACGTTAAGTTGCGATAAGAATTCAATGGTATAGCCAGAATTAATGTATAATATTTGGTTCAAAAGATAAAAAATTTATTTTCCGAAATAAATGTTTTTTTCGAATATTTCTGCCATATTCTTGTAGACGGGATAAAAATAAGTTGAAATAGTCGTTTTTGGTTAGCGATAATATTTTTATCCTTTCGTAATAAATATTCGAAATATTGATTATTCATCGTCGTTGCCATTACGTCGTAGAAATTACGGGTCTAAAATGACCCTTCCTTTTAGACTTTTTATAAAAATAATTTATGCTAATACTCAAATTCTTTTTAATTACATAAAAGCTTATATCTATTTTCATAAAAAGAATATATTTAAATTGAATATCAATAATTATTATAAATTGATAAGGTAGTTGACCCGATTCTCGATAGTTTTGTACAAATATTATTATATCTTATTATATTACGGGTCTAAAATGACCCTTCCAGTTGGGTTCGTTGTCGTCACATTACCGAGCGGCGAGTGGAGTGCGGCAACTTCACTCCGGTCTCCGATGATCTCGAAACAAAGTGTTTTTAAGGTTACGGAGAATACCGACTATACGGAGTGTTGTTTTGTTAATTTGTTGATATCGCGAACAAAATGGAGATGGAGGATAATAGATGACGGTAGATGAATATTTTCAGTATTGCATTATTTTTTTTTCTCGAAAACCAAGTAGAGTACGAACCGACATAATTATTTTTTCAAAAATGGAAAAATAATTAATTAATTTATAATTAAGCTCATTAAAAAGGATTCTGCTGCATATTTTGAAAATTCATCTCAGATTCTCCGAGCGAAGGAGCATGGTTCGTAAACTGCAATGTTAAGCATCTACACTACTAGTTCGGATATTCCATATTCTATAACCTTCGTAGAAGAGTACATCTTGGTTTATAATTCGCTCGGAGAATCTGAGATGAATTTTCAAAATATGCAGCAGAATCCTTTTTAATGAGCTTAATTATAAATTAATTAATTATTTTTCCATTTTTGAAAAAATAATTATGTCGGTTCATACTCTACTTGGTTTTCGAGAAAAAAAAATAATGCAATGCTGAAAGTATTCATCTACCGCCATCTATTATCCTCCATCTCCATTTTGTTGGCGATATCAACAAATTAACAAAACAACACTCCGTATAGTCGGTATTCTCCGTAACCTTAAAAACACTTTTTTTCGAGATCATCGGAGACCGGAGTGAAGTTGCCGCACTCCACTCGCCGCTCGGTAACGTGACGACGACGAACCCAACTGGAAGGGTCATTTTAGACCCGTAATTTCTACGACGTAATGGCAACGACGATGAATAATCAATATTTCTAATATTTATTACGAAAGGATAAAAATATTATCGCTAACCAAAAACGACTATTTCAACTTATTTTTATCCCGTCTACAAGAATATGGCAAAAATATTCGAAAAAAACATTTATTTCGGAAAATAAATTTTTTATCTTTTGAACCAAATATTACACATTAATTCTGGCTATACCATTGAATTCTTATCGCAACTTAACGTCGAATGAGACATGCTGAACTTTTATTTTTCTATCCAGTTACGAATAAACTTAAGTCAAAAGTGGTGCGTGCTAAGTGTGTCAGGCGGTATTCTTATCATTTTTATTAGATTATTTTTAACATTTCAAAAACGATATCTTAAATAATTATAGACAGCTTGGTATCACAAGCTAGTTGTGTGACATAATTATTATGATATGTGGTTTCATTTTGTGAATTTGAAAAAATTATACCTTTAGGGTGAGTTTTTGTTCATATAAATGAATTAATTTATTACATACGCTTATGTGCGTATACACCCGAATATTAAAAAAATCTTTTTGTTCACTTGTGATTCATAACCCTAAAGAGGTACGTATTTTTCGATGAACATCCAAATCATCGGCCATCTAAATTAAAAGTATAATTTATTGTTTAAATGGATCGATTCTCCATCTCTAATAAGTAACCATCTATGAATGTTACCCGAGGGGCTTCTCACTCAAATACTCACAAAATACTCGCCAGAACATTTCTCTACTCTTTACTACTCTCTAATACTCCTCACTACTTTTTCCGTTCTTCGGAGTCCCGCCGCGAGAACAAAAAAGTATTTATGAAACGCTCTGAGTGCGCGAGAGTAAGGCGGTGTAGCAGAGAGTAGCAGAGAATAGTAAAGAGTATTGAAGAGTATCGAGAGTAGGCCCGCTCGGCTACTCGCGCTGCGCCTCGACTCTCCCCACCACTACGTCCTTCGCGCGCTACAGTATATGCTCTCGACTTCTTGCCCGACTCGGCTCTCGATCAATTAGCAATGTTTCGCTGCTATTGTTTTTGGATGTGATAAATTCAGGTCCAAAAATATATAAATAAATATTTATTAACCGTAAATAACGTATTAACTAAATTCATAGTTTTTAAGATTATCGAAAGTAACGGTAATTGAGACGTAGCACAGCGCTTCCATTTAAAAAGACGTAATTGCTTAATAATTTGAAAAGTGAGTCAAATAATAAAAATATTCTTTGCAGTAAATTTTAACATTTAACAACCCAAAGGTCTCTATAGATGAGCATTTTAACTTCATAAAAAGGTCGCATATTTTAGATTCAACGAGAAATAAAAATAAATTCAGTAAACTCCAGACTTTTGTACCCAATAACCCGGCGCTTATAAGTAAACTATTTTATTGCAAAAAAACATATTTTAATGGCCAAATTTTAAATGTCATTGGATAAAATAATGAATTATATTCTAGGTTTTTACACCGAAGAAACCGATACCCTCTAACGTTAAAAAGTTAACTGATTGTTATATTGTAGACTCAAGATAGATACAATAAAAATTAACTAATCCTTACACTTTTACACACAATAAATCGATGCTCTTCTTAAGCATTTTATTACGAAAAATATTCTTTGACAGTCACATTTAAATACAATTAGATGAAAAAAATTAGCTAATCTCTCAACTGTTACAACGTAAACCTGAATCTCTTGAGTTGAACATTTTAAATGATAACAATATTCTTGACTACTCTCGACCTTTTTATACACAATTATTGAAAACCTAAATGTTTACACCTAATAACAACTCAATGTTCTAGAGCTCAGTATTTTATTGCAAAAAGTATTCTTTGCCAGCCACATTTTAAATGCAATTAGATGAAAAAAATTAGCGAAACCCTCAGAGCTGTTACACCTTAAGCCCGGACCTCTCGAATTGAACATTATAAGACATAAAAAGGTTCTTTGTTATGCTCGACCTTTTTACACGTAATTATTTAAAACCTACTAGCAAAGAACGCTTGCTTCGCTCGCTATTTACATATTTTGATGCCGTAAAATTTATCACTTTTCTACACATTTAACATGCGACATTATTGATATTTATATACGTAAAAATTTTATGTAATATTATTAATACTGTAAAATTACATTAGCTCGGGGTGTGTTAGTGCATGGGGTTATGA
>UELU01144617.1:1322-13261 GCA_900490025.1 Megastigmus dorsalis
AGTATTTTGAATTATTGTCATTGCATTTTCCTTATGAAAAAAATTCATAAAGTTGAAAATTGCCAAATTTTTTAACCTTTTTTCGTGAAAAACAGTCCATATTTTTTTGCAGGAGTATTTTAACAAAAAATCGGTATCACGATTCGAAAGAGCAGCTCAAAATACTACGGATATGATCTTTTTCAAATTTTTTCAAACCTTTTTTTTAGTTGAAAAAAAGCCTTGAAAAAGTTGTTGAAAATTCGGGGTCTTGGTCGTTAATGGGTTCGGGTTAATACATGTGGTAAGGTCAGAGGGGTTGGTACCTTACCGGCTTTAGCATTTAACGAAATATGTAGAAATAGAAACGAATTTTTGGAAAAAAACTCAGTCACTATTTCGGTAATTATGTAAACGTTACATGGTTCTAGTTTTATGAAATTCCGTCCACAATTAAAAAATTTTTCTTCGTAAAAATTTTGTTCGTAATTTCTATAGCGATTTTTCTCCGGAATTTTTGGAGACAAGAATCTATGTGAATTATGGATGGAATTTCATGAAACTGGAATAATATAATGTAAAGAGGATGTGCTTTAGCCGTAAATACTCCTACCCTATCTTTTCTTGCATTTAACGAAATATATAAAGATAGAGATTAGTTTTTGGATAAAAAGTCACGACACCATTTCGTTAATGATGTAAACATTACGTGGTTCAATTTTCGTGAAATTCCATCCACAATTCACAGAGATTTTCATCGTCGAACATTTCGGGATTAAAAATCGCTGTAAATTAAGTACGAACGATATTTTCGAGGACAAAAATCTCTGCGAATTGTAGATGGAATTTCGTGAAACTTGAATCACGTAATGATTATATGAATACCGTAATCTTTCCGACCATATCATATCCCCTTAACGAACAAAATATATGTTTCCCGGCATTCGAATTTTCAAGTTCTAGTAGAGACTTTATAACGGAATTTTGCTCATGGAAAATGAGTTTTCGATTATATTATGGTTTTAGGTACTTTATCATTACAAATAAATTTAAAAAATATGATTTAATGAATTTAACTCTGCAAATAATCGAAAAACTTTACTTAACCTATATATGCTACAAAATTTATCAAAACTCATTAAGGGCATATTCTAGGGTCGTAAAGATTTCTACCTTACCGATTTTGGCATCTAACGAAATATATCAAGATAACGATTAATTTATGAAAAAAAAAGGAAAAAAAAACGATAATGTAGAAATCATTCCTATCCTAGCACGTGTCTTTAAGGTTGCGATTTGCATCCAAGTATTGTACAAGAAGTCATCAAGTTTCACTATGCAATAATCAATACTCTTAATCGTACTTGAGTGCTTAAGAAAGTGTCGATGATATTTTGATAGTTGCATTCTGATGATTGAAAATCAAGTTCTATAATAAGTTATCCACTAGAGAAGCGTAGCACACACCTAGGTATGACGGTGTCAAGCTCGCAGCCGCTCGACTGGTCGTAGTTGTTCCAGTAGACGGGGATGGTGGAAACGAAGAGCGCAGCGCACCAATTAAGTCCGATGGTAGCTAGGGTCAGCCGCTTGGTCACGTACTCCGGATACTTGAGGGCGTGCACGATCGCCAGGTATCGGTCAACTGCAATCGCCGTCACATTGCAGAAGCTCGCACAGCAGCCACACAACAACAGTACGAATCTAGAGCCCAGTCTCTTCAATTATAACGGCTTACCTTTTTATTCTAAATCGAATGGGTTATGATTGCTTTTGTTCGTGATGTAAGATGATATCCTTTCTGCATGAACGGAGCTTGGGCTGAAGAAATTAGTGTGCAAGAAGAAACGAACCTGAGAAGACAGGTGGCTTTGTTGGCGTTGAGGCTGTTGCTGAGAAAGAAGAAGAGATGATAGAGGACCGCCAAGCCGACCACAAGATCCGACACCGCAAGGCTCAATATGAGGTGGTTGGCAGTGGCATTGCGGAGCCGACGGCTCAGTCTCACCGCCAGGATCGTCAGCACGTTGCCCAGGACTATCGCGATCAGCACGACCACGTCTACCACGACCCAACACAGGTAACAGATAGGAGCCTGTGCGCTGCTTCCGCTGCCGCTGTTTCAGAGACCAAACAGAATTACTGGAAGAGGTGCAAGCTTGGTCCGCACAATGAGTTGATGCTACGGAAAACTCTAGTGTCGATTCCAATCACGACTAACATAGTTCAAATTGTTCTATACTTGGGATTCGATTTTCCTAAATGAAATATTTGATCGATAAAATAAAGAATTTGTAATTCAAGCTCAAACTTTGTCGACCTTTTGATTAGTAAGAAAGGTTCTTAAACATTTCATGTGGAAAAATTAGTTCGTAGTTTTTATTATTCCCTTTATATCGCTCAACATTGTTTAACTTGATTATATTTTATTATAGGATTCAATTTTAATTAACTTTCTTTGGAAATAATAATTGCCTTTTTCAATAAGGTGTCCTCTAACGAAGCAAGTGAGGTATATACCTTTCGGAGAATATCAGTGACAAAAAGTCTCTTTTAAAAATAAACAGCATTTTGTGAATCACAGGGTTCAGATTGCTCTTCATCAGTGGGTCCCCAAAAACAGGTAAAGGAAACTTAGTGTATGTAGATCGGCTAGAAGAGTGAAATTTTTTTTATGATAGATGAAGTGAGATCACTGATGATAGGTTTGTTTTAGAATGTATCTCTGGTTATAAAATTCCGATTTCTAATGAAATCAAAAAAGTAATAAATTTTGAACAGCATGTTATTTAAAAAAAAAAAAAAATTTTTCAAGATCTAAAAGTGGCAATCGAAGCACTTTTAATGAAAGGAGCCACTGTGCCATGTAAAGATTGTGACGGGCAGTTTTTATTTATCGTCCTAGTTTTTGGTAAAAAAAATCAAATGGTGAAAATCGATTTATTTGAAATTTAAAGCGTTTAAATAAGTTTGTTGTTAAACGACATTTTAAATAGGAGGACTTGCGATAAGCTGTACAACTAATTTTTTTAAATTATTTTTTAGGATCCATAGATATAGAGGATGCTTATTTACTTTTATTCCCTGGAACAAAGAGAGCAGAAAATTAAAAAAATTTTAATTTAATAACGTTCTATATGGGTTTGTAAGCTTAGCTTTTGGGTTGTGTACAGCACCCAAGTAGTGGTAAAATATTTAAGAAATTTACACTTTTCATCAGTGATCTATCTATAGATATTCTTTGTATTGAAGAAGACAAATGCGAACGTAATATGTTGTTTTATTTTACTCACTATATTATTGCCTTTTCATTCTAGTCATGTTATTCTATTATGTGTCAGCATGAGTCAAACGACTCCTAAAATATAGCTAATGCTTGAGGAAATATTAACTTGTATCTTTTTGCAGCAAGACAACGAACTTTAATTTTTCTTTTTATACTTTGAGGCAATTTCCAAAGAATGGATTATAATAACGGATGTACTGGGATAAGAACATGATTATAGTTAATATTTCTGTATATTAAAAAGGGTAAATTCAAGAGTATTTGCTTAAAAATGGTAAATTAATAGCTAAAATATGCATATTTGTCTTAAATCAACTGTTACGTTTATCTTTCTCCTGAATAAGGTATGTTTACTTTAAGTATGTGGATATTTCGCCTTAATCAAAGATATGTAGAATAATATTTAATATATATCTTAACAGCTACAATATTTTTCTTTCAGTGTATATTAAAAGAAGACATTTTAGTGAGTCCTATTTCGAGTTTCGGTCGTGCATTGAGCATCTTAAGTACATTCTCAAAATACTTAATTAGAAGTAATACAAGGAAAAAATATTCGGTTGCTCCAATGACTTAGTCAAATATAGCGCAACCACTAAACCAAATAGAGTAAATGATTGATCTATTTCTGATGACTACAACTTTATACTCTTCTATCATGCATTTTTAAGTAAATCCGTCGAGCTTACTCGATTTATAGGACAATTATGACTTAGTTGCGCCAAAATTGACCACTAGGTTTTACCAACCTATTTTTTTTTTGTGTAAAACAATGTGTATCAATAATACTTTTTTTTAGGCAAGTCATTTAATTAATAAATTAACACTATGTCTAAAGGATGTGTACACAACTATTAACTAAATCGGTTACATTTACAGCATGATTTTTTTATACATTAAACTACTCAGTATCTGGTACAACATCACAACTTCTTTGAAATAAAAAAAATTAATCTCTCGCTGTTCATTTTTCCTAAGTATTTCACTATAAGCAATAGTTAGGAGACAATTTTCATGTTCAAATCAGAATGAGGAACGACAGGGTTGAAACCAGTTAATCGTTGATAAGTAAACTCGCCAACTATGTCAATGTGGGGACTGCACGTTACGAATCCCTTGGAAACAAACAAATTTCTTGAGCTATGAGAATGCGGGCCGCACTGAGAGTCGAGAGGAAAGCAAACTAGCTTAACTGAAAATCTATATAAATATCGATAGACTCGAGCGATAAAGCGGCCGCTCGCGTTATTAGTTTCTCATCGCACGTCGTTCGTCTATTTTTCTCACTCGAGAATCGATAATTCCCTGCTATGATGGTATGTATATGTTCTGTTCCTCTACTATTTCGACGTTTATGCAAGTCTTTCATTTATCTGACATAGAGGATGTGGCTATAATCGAATCGTGTTGAACGTTTATGTGACGCGAAAACGAGGCGCTCAGATGGAGTCGCATTAGCTAATAATTGAACTTCAAGAACCGCTAATTTATTCAGCTTTACAGAATCGTGGGCTCAGTTTCGAGAGGTACTCTGAGCTGACGTGATGCTATCACGAAACTCTCAACCGCTTTTTACAATCCTGGTTCCACGTTCGAAAGTTTAATTTATATATGCTTTGAATATTGTTTGCGAGGATTGTAACTCAAGAAGATAAAGAATTCGTGTAAAAAAACACGATTAAAAATACTTTAGTATTTATCATATTATTACAACTGCTGATTCTTCGTTTGGTTTTTTTGAAACAAACAAGCTTACGCGGAAGTCTGTGTTCTAAAATTATTTATCTCGTTTACATTCATCGCAAGTCTTTTAGATACTACATGTTCTTCTTGTAAGGCAGGTCATGGATTCCAATGAAATTCGGTGGATACGTTCTGTTACTCAACCATGAAATCTATTAAGTCTACACGGAGAGAAATATTTACTAAAGTTATCGATATGTTTATGAAAACTTCGCTAGAAACTATAGAAATTTGGTCACAGACTTCCAAAACAAGAAGAAGAACCAGAATATGTATTTTTAGCAGAGCAGTATAGAAATTTTTGTGAGATCATAATTATAACTAGATTATTTAATCAATTTTCTTATATTTCCACTAAATATCACTAGAATCTCACTAAATTTTACTGGACAATTATTGTAATTTTAGGGCTTGAGCATGTACAGTTTGAGTTTTCCGACACCCGATGCGTCGGTAGTTCCGCCACGTAAATATAACCTGTTGAAAAGTAATAATTTAGAGTAAAAATTACTTTAATGTAAATAAAATTATTCAGGCTCTAAACAATCGTACTAATATATTAATAATATTGTTTTATTTAACTTGGTTAGAAAGATCATGTTTTTCTGTACTTATAGTGCATTCTCAATATGTATTTAATGAAGCAGCTCGCACAAGCTAGAGCTCGATGTAGAATGCTATGCTAAGTCTTCCGCTTCTCGTTCTGGTGGACCGGGATTTGCTCCCGACCGGTCCACAAAAAAAAATCTTTTTTTAATTCGTTATTTATAATTATTTCCTTTGGCTAGGTATTCAATATATGTGACTTTCTTTGATAAAGAAATAATTTATAATTGCATGAAAAACTTTTTAAAACATTTTTAAAATTGCATATAAAAATTAAGTACTATAGTTTCTTCTAAAATTTAGAAGTTGAGCAGTCTGTGACCAAATTACTATAGTTTCTCGTGACAATACCTACTGAAATTTGTAAAGATTTTCTCTCCGTGTCAGATAACCGCTAATGTGTATCTGAATTGTGTAGTAACTGAATTGGAATTATAGACATAAAGCTCCGATTCTCTCTTAACAGTAAATCTGTTTTATTAGTTCCCTGTACTTCCAAATTCTTTTTTTCTTCATTCCCAGCTTCAGTGTAGGTGTTTCGAACGACATTACATTCCTTTCGTCATTTTTAATGGCAACCAAAGGATTTAGAGGAAAAAGAAACTTCCTTCGCCAAGTATCGCTACGAAAAGCGCTGCGCCAGCCTAACGAAACCACTGCACTCTGAAGCAACCTGCAAATACACGGGGTAACGGCTCACCTGCGCGCGAGCAGCTCGCCGCTGAGACTCTGATTGCAACCGAGGAGCGGCTCGGCCGTCGTTGATGTCTCCATGTCGGTGGACTCGCGGCACTAAGACTCCCGGCTCATGACTCGACGCGACCAGTGCCTGAGCGAGACTGGCTGCTCCGCTCGGCTACCAAGGTAGATGGGGAGCCCGCGGCTATAGGCCTGCACCTCTGGTCTACGACCTTTTCCCTTCTCTTGCTCACTGCCTTAACGCGACACCGCTTCCTAATATTTACGCAACCTTGGATCGAGGATCCCATTGAATCTTTCTTCTTTTCTCTGAGCTGAAAACAGGAGAGTATGGAGTAGTATTTTCTCATTAGAGATTGCTTTTTGGCTTTTCTTTCGATTGTGCAAGGACACACGGTAATATTGTTACTTTTGAATTATTTACGACGATCAAAAATTATTGTGATTCAACTTATTGCAAAAAGCATAGGCAATTATGAATATAGAAGTATAGAGATTCCGGTTATCTATTGAATGCTTTAATCGTATAAAAGTTGGGTGATAAGTCACCACATCGTTTGTCTATACTCAATTTTACTGATACTTATCAAATATTCTTCATGGACTGCCACGTTCTTTCTTATATAACATTTTACAAATTCAGTATGTAGTTTTAACGGTATTAAAGATTTCACCTTTTTCAATCATCTAAGATTTTATATAATTATTATATTTAAATATCAATATTAATTAGCTATTTATTACAAGTTTCTCTTCTAATGTTTTTAGTTTATGGAAAGGGCCACTTTTATCTATGATTTTATATAGCTGTAGGTTTTCTGTTGTTTATATCAATAGGTCTTGATGACACTTTTACAAAATTTTTATACTAGCGAATATATATGGATAAACATAAGTTTGGGGACATCTTATGTAATCAAATCGAACCAGTATTTCGACACAAAATCATTAATAAATTACTAAAGAAATCATTTCTCTGTAGTATTTTTTCTCTATTACATAATAAATTAATACTACACAACCCTCACCTTGGAACAAACGCCTGCGGCGCCCCCTTTTATTTGGCGTAATTTACAATCAATTTGAAACAATGGTTATCCGTGTCCGAAACTCGCGCTTATATATGAAAAAGTTTGGGAACGGGCTTCAAACTTCATAGACCGTCCCCAAACTCCAGTGTATAGACCTATTTTCGTTGCAAAATTCAAATACAAAAAATATAGGGTGTACAAAAAGTATCGGAACGGCTGAATAGCTCACCAGGGAAGCGTTTTCGAGAAAAATGTTAAATAAAAAAATTGTAGAGTTTAAATCAATGTACTCAATGATGGTATTGAATTTCGCCTTGACCTTAATTTTCAAAGTCTTTTCAAGATCAACTTTATTTTTTTAAATGGAAACTATTTTTGACCCCAGATTATGAAAGAGCCTAAATTTTTACTTTCAGTCTTCTTTTTTTTATAGACAAATTCGGTGCGACAACTTCCTCGTAGTGTCTATTGGGTAACGCTAATGTCGGCAGTAGAAGATATGCAAATGATCATTGCATGTGGGTCATTTTTCCAATATCTTGCTATTTTGCCAAGATATCAGTTTCCAAAGTTCGGAAGAGATATTTAGATAACTTGTAGTTAACCTCTAAAGGTTACTTTGACTCTTTAGATCACACCGTATTCAAACAAAATTTTTCGTCTTTTAAGAATCTGGGGTCAAAAATAGGGGTTCCCATTTAAATACCTATACTTTTGTATTTAACATTTTTCTCTGGCGAGTTATCCAGCTGTACTGACACTGTTTGGACACCCTGTGTACTGCCTATATGTGTGCTGCGTGCGCGCGCGTGCGTGTGTGAATGTGTCAGCACATTCTATAATCTTTGTTAAGAAATTTGCTTATTTAAAATATTTATATTTCTGGCTGTAATAATATTACAAATTCGTATTCTAAATTTTCATTTCTAGTTTTTTTTTATTCGTATAATCCTCATTTAAAATTTTTATGAACATTATAATACTGAGAAAATGACGATTCATTAATTAAGTTGCGATGTCAATTGACCAGTTAGACTTGCATGCGCTGTCCAATAACGATAGAACCTGATAATACTGCAAGGTATTCCAATCAAAATCGATCTTGATGTTTTAAAATTGCTCTTTGGAAACAAAAATAGTTTTCACACTGAGAACTATAGCAAAGGACAAATTTAGTACAGTACATATGGCTATATATGTTAATATAGTTGTATTAAAATTCACGTATTGATTTTTCAACATCTCCAAACATCTCTCTGTTTTACTTGTTTATACGTTCATCTATTAGAAAGAGCGAAAAGTGGGTAATCATTTGCAATGTGCGAGTTTAAACGTTTAAAAAAAAAATCTAATATAATAGTGTAATACGTATTTATGTTTTGACTATAAGGCCATAGCGTTTTTATTGATAAATATAATTTAGTAAGAATATAAAGAAGAAGATAAAAAGGAAAATAAATTAATCTAATATTAGATTAAATCAGATAGATCAGGGTCAGAGTGTAATTTGCAGATTGTACATAAATTTATTTATATACATATAGAGTAAACAAAAGAAGTTTTAATAGTTTGATTAAGGCAAATAATGTTTGTATAATTTAATGAATAAACTTATTCCCAAATAGTAAATTAAAAAATCAGATTATAAAAAAAAGAATAGAATCTTTTACGCCAGTCTACCGAAGTGCAATGACATTCTTGTTAAGCTGTACAACAATAATGTGTAAAAACTTCTCGTGGCTTTGAAATTATAAGTTTTAATCTCTTGAAGAATACTTGTGCAGTGAAAGATCTTCCATCAAGGCCACGTGAGTCAATCACTCTTACTTGATCCATTCAGTTATTTTCCTTTTTACATAAAAGCTAAAGACAAAAAGAATCGGTAAAAATACTTCATAAACTATTGCATGTAACCATCGAAAGATCTACTAAAATTACGTATTTAATTTTTATTGACATATTTTCGTTTATTGTCAACTTAATAAGTACTTTATTCATGGCATTAACTTATTAATACTTTCTTGTAAAATATTGATGTTTGCTAATTACATAATGTGAATAATCACGTATATGCATATAGTTTGAACTTGCAACAGTTCTTCCCTTGTTCAGTCACATTAGAAATTTAATTTGTTAAAGTAACTGATCAAAAAAATATATAAAAAGTGACGAAAGATTAAATCTTCCATCTGTAATTCTTATTTTCAATCTTATCTCAAGTATGTGATGTCAAGATTTGTGATTTACTCAATCGTTGCAGATTTACCCTTTTGCTTATAATTTTTTTTCTATGGTAATTGTATTGAACCGTTAAAATATTATTTATAATTATCTGAAACTTCAACATTGGAAGCAGGAGTTTTAATTATATTTCTAAAAAAGTCAGTATTTTAAACCAAGAAAGTTAAGAAAAATAGATTTTTATTTTGAAGAAAAATAGATATCTTTCAAAATAAAGATATAATAGCAGTATATACTCACATCATTAAGTGATTTGCGTATATATGTATGTCTTATACATCGTATTTATAATATATACATCCACAGACATACATTTTGTTACATCTTTGATCAGGGTACAAATTTCACATCAACGGAGTGACTTATTTAGATTGTTATCACTATACTAGACGATTGCACCAGAAAAATATTCAAAATACTTTTATATTTCAAATTGTAGTCTTTGCACTAGCAGGTATAACTCATATCGCGCTTTCGTTGAACTCTGGGTGTGTACACGCACTATCATAATAAATCTTTTAGACGATTTATAGACAAAGCATATATAAACATGCATTGATATGTCGCGGGCTAGGTGAATAAGCCAGAACTGAACAGAGACAGAGAAACAGAGCGATTCTATCGTGTTATCTGGCCCTTACCCATCAAGTGGCTGGCTTTCTGAATCGATTTTCATTGAGTGATATGATTCCGAAAGCGACTGAGCTACGTGCGTTAATTTAGACGCAGTTGACTGATACCATTCCTATAAGTCTCTCTTGTTTTATTGCTCTTTCATTATGGGTAAGCAGTGCCTCATCAGGCTATTTTCTACTCTTATAGTATTTGTCGAGATGGATTAAATAATCGGGTTTCCTTCATTTGGTGGTCAAGATAAGCGAATGTCTCTAAGAAGAACAACTGGATTTCAGTATAGAACTGAACCTAGTTAATTCAGTATATACTTTAATGACTAAAAATGAGAATGACACTTTTAAATTAATATCCTTTTTTCAAGTAGGGGTGTACCCACGGATGGAGTAGTCACGTTTACAGTTAGGTTTTATTAATTGCACAAGTTCATTGGGATCTTTAATTAATTCAAAATTTTCGCTTTGAGTCTTTTCACTTCTAATTCATAATATATAGTACTATAAGGAATCTATTTTTTTACGTTCTCTGCACAAAGGATAGCTATTTATTGAATTTAGTAGGAGTGTAAAATCTGTAAGTTTGATGCTTAATTATTTGTCGAATGAATAAACAGATATTCCAAAGAAAAAAACCACTGCTAACTGCTCTGGCAGTTTGTTTTTTCAGAATCTCAATTTTTTCAATATTGCATTACAATATGACATTGAATAAATAAATTACCTTAATAATGTATCATCAGCGCAAAAGTTTAATCAACTCTAACACAAGTTTCACGCAAAATATATAAATTGGAAATCGAACAGAATTTAATTTTCACCTACATTCTAAACGGCATTTCAAGCTTTCCAATGCACATTTTTTAATTCTTACTGTTCATTCGGAAAAAGCAGATAGTTTTGTATGGCAATAGTTGACAATTAGTAAATTTTTCACATATATGTCTGTATGTTGATGTACTGATCCACCTCCCCCCCTTTCTCCTAGTGTATTTATGAAAAAA
Organism: Megastigmus dorsalis; assembly: GCA_900490025.1. Classification (NCBI taxonomy): domain Eukaryota; kingdom Metazoa; phylum Arthropoda; class Insecta; order Hymenoptera; family Megastigmidae; genus Megastigmus; species Megastigmus dorsalis. The sequence goes on from UELU01144617.1 coordinate 12,541, forward strand.
TAACATATTTTCAGACTGGCTCTCTACATTTTAATCAGTGAAAAACTACTAATCCCCAATGAGAGGCATTACACGTGAAATGTCCAGCGGCCCAAAATAAGCGCGAAATAAGGTACATTTAAACTCACGTAAAAAGAAGGTAAATGTATGTGAAAAAATTTTATCAGGCATGGTTTTTGTAGATTTTGAGACGAGCTTTCCAATGGTGCATTTCATTTTCCGGAATTTTCCCATTTTCACGGTGAAAATTCAAAAAGAAAACTTTTTCTTCATTTTTCTCAAAGATGGACCAATTTTATCTTTTTTTAAGTGTGTTCAATCGAAAGATGAGGTTTTTTTACATTTAAATAATAAATAAAAAAAAGGGACTTTTTCGTTTTTTTCGAGATATAGTATGTTAAAAACCGCACGAGCGACCCCCGTGCGGCGCGGCGCGTCAGCTTCGTACAGCCGCACGAGTAATATGCGCTCATAATTCCTTTTTTCGCCGATAGGTGGTAAACAACAAATTTTTTACATTAGTTTTACAATTCTCGCAGTAAAAATATGTTCCTAAAGTGTACATAGTCGAAGCTTGGAAGTTTCAAAATTATCTTTGATTATTTTATATAGTCAACTGCTGCTTATATTTTTACATCGTGCTGATAAGTGAATAACAAAATTTAATTTTGTTACTCTTTTCATAATGCCTCTCGTGAAAACAACTTTGACAATAAGAACT
>UELU01144618.1:4913-22769 GCA_900490025.1 Megastigmus dorsalis
TTCCTGCCGGTCCGAAGGAAGTGGTTTGACACCGCATTCCTCCAGATGACCTCGAAGACCTTGCCCTGATCGGGTTTGGCAAGGATCGATTCCTCATAGTGCTGAACCAGGCAGCGTCTGAATGTTGAGGCCACACGCCTAGCATTCAGCGGCGATACAACGGTGGCAACGGTCCCCAAAAACCCCCCACATTCTATCAGGTACTCCTGACTCAGCGGAGCCCAAGTCCAGCGCAACCCGAGTTTGGTTTTAATTCTCAGAGCTGCGCATCGGACTCGGAACGAGTACGAACCAGATGTAGGTAGCGCGCGATGTCGTCGTGACTCGCGCATCTTTTAAACCTCTCCGTGACCGCATCCCTCAGCTGCGACCTGGCTAATTCGCTCACGGTCGAGTCAGGCGAGCATAGCATTTTATAGCCATGAGCGACCGTGAGCAAATCATACAAGTCGCCGAGCGGGAGAAGGCCGCCGCCTCCTTTGGATGGAGGAAGGTAGGCCAACTCCGCGCTACCTCGCTGAGGGATATAAAGCCAACGCTTTGCCAGCTTTTTGATGATCTTATCTGCCTCGGTCAAGTACTCTTTCTTGACCTCTGCGCCCTGCATAACGAAGTGGAGACGGGCCAATAAAAATGTCCCCGCCGCATCCAACTTCTGCCAGAGCGCAAGAAGTGACTGGTCTATCTTGCGGAAATCCGCAAGAAGCTCCGCCAGGGTGTTGATTGGAGTCTGACGTACCTGATAGCCTGTGGGGATGCCCAGATGTTCGTAGGGCTCACGGGGACCCAATGTGCTGACCGGTTCCCCTTGGACGGCGAAAGCGGTCGCCCGTACGGCGTCCTCACCTCTTCCCTTTATGTGCAAGGTTGCGCACTTACTCGGGTTGAAGGTGAGACCCACCGCCCGGGCTGCCGCTTCCGCCGCCCCCAAAAGTTTCTCCATCGCAGCCGGAGAGTCAGTGCCACGAGTGCCATATCGTCGGCGTAGACGAGGTGGTTGATTCGCCTACTCCCGATGGTGTATCCCTCCCCCGTCTTTTGCACCGTACGGATAACAACTTCTAGGGTCAGGTTAAACACATCGGGGCTCAACGGGCACCCCTGTCTGACTCCCGACCGCATGTGGATGGGGTTTGTCTGTCCCTCCGCAGTGCGGACGCGGGTCTCCATGCCGTCATAAAGCGAGGCGATAATGTTTCTCGCTTTTTGAGGCAGACCGTGTCTCTCAAGAGCTCGGTGGATTGAAGAGTGGGGCACAGATGTAAATGCACTGGCTAAATCCAGCCAGGCTACCACCACCTCCTTCCTTCCACTCTTGGCATCGCGAAGTATCTCCTGGAGCACGAAGTTGTGTTCAAAACAACCCTCGAACTCCAGGAACCCCTTCTGCGACGCGCTGTACCTCTTGTTAGACACGGCCCACCTCTTGACCCGATCGGCCAAGATCGCGGCGAACAGCTTTGGGCATGTATCTCCTAGTGAGATAGGGCGCCAGTTGTTGATATTATATATTATAATAATATACGTTTATCTGAGCCTTTATAAGTGTCACGTTTATAATTCCCCTTATAAGTGTCACGATTCCGATTAAGAGAAAATAAGTAATTGGGAAAAAATAAAAGGATAAAATAACAGGCGAGAGGTACTCAATTCTTAAGTTAAGAATGACACCAAAGTCTTATCGCAATTGTAGTGTTAAATTTTTTACCATCAGCGACATCGAAAACTTTTTCAATTTGTGCGAGCGACAATTAGCGTCTAGTAAATCAGTCCGGAGCCCACGTATTTGCGTGAGTATAGGCACAACCCTGACTATACTGAGTAATAATACCCGAGTTGTGTAAAGTTACAACGCCCGGAGTTTGACTGTATTGAACAAAATTGCAATATTCGACTCAGCTATTATATTTCCTCATGTTATATAAATAGCAGCATTTATTTAACCCTTAGACACTGAACAAAAATCAGCGACAAGTAAATAACGACCCGGTAGGATGGCTGACATTAATAAAAATTACGATAATTTTATTAAACATCCACCAAGTCGGTATTAAACGTTAATACAGTATGAAATATATTAATAAATATAATAATCGACTATCAATAAATATAATAATCAGTGAATATTAAACACTACATGCCCTTGAGATATATGCAAAGCGCATTTATCGTCTTTTTAATGATATGATGGTTCTCGGCGCATTTCTTCGTAATGAAAGGTTTATATAACTTCCCTATGCAACAATTGCTGTACTCTGGCAAGTAAAATATTGGATTTTTTTTATAAGTAGAGATAGTAATTTAACTTACCAACTGAAGCCGTCTCAAAACTTTCCACTTCAACGTTTCTTTTTTTTACGGCTTTCAAATTGAATAAATTATTCTGTTCATTATCCAAATCTCTTAATGCTTCGTCAAAAGCGATTTCCAAATTTTCATCGCCTTTATGAAAAATTGCTCCTATTAAAAGAAACATGTATTGATAAAAATACACTAAAAATATTAAATAGAAGCTTATTAAGGACGGTAATTTCGAAAATGTAAAAAAATTCTGAAAATTTAATGCTATTCCTAGCATAAAAATCTATTTCATGATTTTTATTCAGATTCATTCACCATTTCATTGTTAAGCAAATTTCACACGTACTCTTATGAAAGGTTTGATACAGAAACTAGTCCCTTATTAAATGTATTAAAATTTTTTTACATCGTAAAATAGACTATTTTCTTTATAATTTAGGCAACCACAATTTTAATGTTAGGTTTAACATTAGGTTTTGTATGAAACCTTTGTCGTCCATTAGAGTACGTGTTAAATTTCTTTGTTTCTCTTTTATTTGTTTTACAATGAATGAAACGGTAAATAAATATGAAAAACAATCATGGAATAGTTTTTTTATGTTATAAATAACATATTAATTTTTTTTTAATTTTTGGACATTTTCAAAATTACTGTCAAACGTCCGTAAGGAACACTATATGCAACTGTGACTTGCATATCATCTTAAAACTTTACACCAATATAGAATATAAAAAATTTGGAATATATCTATAAATTATATATTTATGTATTTTTGAATAATATATACAAATATTTTTCTATGCGCTAATGCCACGTGAAAGTGCATAATCATATTCATATTAGTAATGGCTATGGCACTTCAGGGCGTTTTAGCGTGGTTATTGTTTTATTTTTGTGTAAATTAACGAGTAACGTGTAAGATTGTGGCTCTGACCTCGCCTTAATTATTAATTTAGCGGTGTTTTATTATATTACAATACTCAATAGTATGTAATTATTAAATTTAATTTATTTAAATTTTGTATATTCACTCACTACCCACCATTTTTCATTACTAAATTAAATTTGAATTCATAAGGAGAAGTTAGCTGCGATTGCAATTGATATTCTCTATGAGTGTACAAACTCATCAGGTAGCAGTGTAGACACTCCTTGACAAAGAGAGTCCACACCCTCCGGATCACGGATTTTGCTGAAACTTTGCACAGACGTTCTTTGACAAAAAATATGAGTCGCGTGTCTCGGCGTTAGAATCAATGGGCCCTAGAGGCCAAGTTATTAAAATACATGAAAAATCATGGTCATCTTTAAACCTTTATTGTAAGAACAATATACATTGTAAATAATGTTACGAAAGAGATATCAAAATCAAAAATAATAAGCTTTTATTTGCATTTTAGAACGAGTTTTTAGCATTTTCCATTCCAAAGTTATGAGATATCGAAAATTCAGTTATTTTTTGGGCATTACAATTTAGTGATTATTTCACGCTCATAATTTTGGAACGAAAAAAACTAATAACTTATTCTAAAATACTATTGAAAGCTTATTATTTGTAAATATTAAGACGATTCTATTGTTCGCTTTATTTTCCAGAATATGGGATGAATAAATTGATCACTGCGAACGATGTATAAGCAATTTATTTAATCGCAACGTTTTGGGAGTTTTTATTACTCCCCTCTTCAGGCAAAATACCTTCGCGCTGCTGTCACGTCGCTCGCTGATTGGTGCGCTCTAGTTCGGTACCACATATGAATGTTGTTGTGTCTAGCATCCTTCTCTGTCGCTCCAATGTCCTTTTCTCTTGCTTCTGTAAGCAGAGGCACTACAAGTATCTTTTGTGGAATATTCCATAATGTTGGAAATTATAATATTCCAATTCGATACTGGGGCTACTATGTGCGAGCCGGCAATATTCAGTGGAATTTTCCGCAGATGTACGAATTAAAATTCGTAGGCAAGAAAAGCGAGGCATTAGAAAGCCTATAACGCTCTCTTGCATAAACTGCAGGAAAATGCACTCTTAGCCTTTAAGGCATAAAAAATGAGTAATTTTGAATAATTGAAATGGGAAAATTATAATGACATGGAGGCAAAACTAATGAGAGGCATAAAAGGAGAGAGATAAAAAAATAAGAATGCGTAACTTAGGCATCTGCAACATGTAGATGTTCCAAGCGACGGAGCGGCGCATCCTGGATGTTGTAGTGGGATCTTCTGTTGGTGTCTCTTGACCATGAGAAAAGGTGGTGGCGCTCGTCGACGCGTATTTGCGTAGGCATAAAATAAAAAATAAAAATAATAAATAAACGCTTAATATAAAACGGCCCAAGGCGAGAGGTGGAGGGACATCCCTTCTGGCTGCTTATATTGCCTTTTAAGGCATTTTTAACATTCAAATTTGTGCGATTAACGTGCGAAAATCCGCCACGTTACTACATATTGAAAAAACTTTTGCAATCAAGGCACCATTTTGAAAACCGCCAGGTGGAAAATCGATCCGGGAACCATGAGTTCCTCATATTCAAACATTTATTCCACCGGTTAATGAGGTTCCGAATCTATTTCACTCGGGAAACCTTTTGAAGACTCGATTTAAAAAAAAAATGGGTACAGCTGCTACGCTTCACCCAACGCGCCAATCGAACAGTGCGAGCTTCTGTTAGATCGACTTGTGCAAGATGATGCAGGAAGGAAATCGATACTGATCGCAGATGACTTCAATGCCTGGGCGGTTGAGTGGGGCAGTCAAAGGACAAACCAGCGAGGTCGAATGCTATTGGAAGCATTCGGGCTCTTAGATTTGGTTTTAGTTAACCAGGGATCTACTTACACCTTTAGAACAGGAGACATATGGTCTGTGGTAGATCTGGCCTATGTTAGCAGCTGCCTTATTGGCGCAGTTGACGCGTGGACAGTGAGTGAACGCTACACAAATAGTGACCATCAGGCCATAATAATGGAGGTAGGAAAAACAAGAGAATGATTCAGCGTTAGTGTACAGACCAAAAGAGACTGTTGGAAAACGAAGGACTATGACAAGGAGATGTTTCTGTTGGCACTGGAAGAAATGGAGCTGTCAGGGACGTCGAACGGTAAGGCGAAACTGGCGACGGAAATAATCACTAGAGCCTGTGACGCTTCTATGCCAAGAAGAGTGACCAGCCATAGGCGACCACCTCTATACTGGTGGGACATGGACGTCGAGAGTGCCCGCAGCGAGTGCCACCGAACTAGGATGCAGGAGCAACGGGCAAGGAAGAAATACTACAAGACTGGTCAAGGTCAGGAAATAGTGGAAGCCGGAATCAGAAAATGATGGACGCTGAACGGAAACTCAAGAAAAAAATCCAGGACAGCAGACGACGGTGTGTTAACGAATTGCAGGACGAGGTAGAATTGGATCCCTGGGGTCGGCCGTACATGGTGGTGATGAAGAAAATAAAGGGAAGCAATGTACCGTCTCCCAAGTGTCCGGAGCTATTACACCGGATCATGACTACTCTGTTCCCCAAACAGCTGGAGGAACCGTGTGTTATCGAAGCGGGGGACGCCCCTCCTCAAATCACAAAGGAGGAACTGCTAGCTGGATGCAAAAAGGTAGGAAACAAGAAGGCGCCGGGCCCAGATGGCATTCCCAATATGGCATTGAAACATGCTATCTGCGCACACCCAGAGGTTTTTGTAGACTTCTACAACTCATTTCTCGAAGAAGGAAAATTCCCCACTATTTGGAGAACACAGCGCTTGGTGCTACTACCAAAAGGTAAGAAGCCGCCTGATGGCACAGCCTCGTAGAGACCACTCTTCATGCTTGAGACCCAGGCGAAGATCCTAGAACGCATACTCTGTGTTAGAATGGATCAGGCTATTGAAGGCGCAGGAGGACTGGCGGAACACCAGTACGGTTTTCGCAAGGAGCGTTCTACCCTGGACGCAGTTGGTCTGGTAATTGACACTGCGTGAGTAGCGATAAAAGGAGACAGATGGAAAGGAGGAACAAAGAAGTACTGCGCTATTGTTACACTGGATGTTAAAAATGCAATTAACTCAGCTAAATGGAGTAAAATACATGAGGCGTTCCGAAAGCGAAATGAACCTCTCTACATAAGAAGGATGATATCCGACTATTTGAAGGACAGAATCTTACTATATGACACTGCGAATGGCACGAAGACTTACGAAGACATAGGAGGCGTTCCCCAAGGCTCAGTACTTGGTCCACCGACTCGGAACATCATGTACGATGGAATACTTGGACTACGACTACCTGAAGGGGCAACTGTAATAGGATTTGCATACATCATAGCAATAGTGGTTGTAGCGAAACACATAGAAGATGTTAAAACAATAGCAGATGAGGCAATTTGTATAATATACGATTGGTTAGTAGAAACAGGATTGGAATTAGCCAGCCACAAGACAGAAGTTATTCCTGATTTCGAGTAGGAAGCAGCTAGAGGCGGTAACACTGACGGTGGATGGACATAAGATTGTATCTCAACCGACCATCAAGTACGTAGGCATCACCATTGATGCAAGGCTAACATTCAAGCAGCATCTTGAAATTGTGAGGGATAAGGCAGCGAAAGTGGGTGCCGCTCTATCATGATTGATGCCAAATGTAGGAGGGGCAAGTCAAAATCGAAGGTTACTCCTAGCTAGTGTAACCACATCGATTATGCTGTACGGGGCCCCAGTACCATGCTGATCAAAACCTATGCACGAGCGTTGTCTAGCGTGTATAGGCGAATGGCGTTAAGGGTGGCGTCGGCTTATCGTACGGTATCGCACGAGGCGGTGTGCATCATAGCAGGTATACCACCCATTGACCTCATAGCCATGGAGAGAAAGGACGTGTACGAAGCAAGGAAACGTGCAAACGACAACACCCAGAGGGAAATCTGGGAAACCGCAAGAAAGAAGACGATGGCTGTAAGGCAAGCAAGATGGGATGCCAGCGAAAAGGGGCGATGGACACATCGTCTCATACCAATGCTAGAGGATTGGATTGATAGGAGACACGGGAAAGTTAATTACTACCTCACACAATTTCTCACCAGACATGGATGCTTTCGAGCTTACCTGTACCGGTTTAAGCTAGAAGACACTCCAAACTGCCCAGTATATTTAGATGCAAACGAAGATGCAGAGCACGCCTTCTGTGACTGCTCACAATACCAACAGAAGCGAGAAGAACTCGAGAGTTATCTCCAGATCAGAGTGACTTCTGAGTCCATTATGACGACGATGCTGACTTCAGAGGATGGATAGTGCACTGTCAGTAATTATTCTGCGAGCATACTCAAAAAGGTAAGGAAAGACGAGGAAGGAAGAAGAAGACAAGAGATACGGCACGAAGCTGACGACCGGACGATACGGTAAGAAGTAGATGGAAGAAGTAAAAGTATAGGAAGGTTTGCAAGATGCAAGAAATGACGACCTCATTCAGCAGGAGTAGGCAGAAGCCATACGCTCCCCCGCAAAGGGTTGCTTTGTGGCTGTACCGCGGGGACTCTGAGCTAAGAAGATAAGACGTTGGAGTTTTAATGGGTATACCTGGCGCGGGCCCGTGCCAGGGGAGTCCTACACGAGGGAAGCTCCGTACGGCTCCTATCAGTGCATTAAACATTTCTCCAACTCTTCGAAAGAAAAAAAAAACGAGGCATGTACATAGATATAAACACACACCCACACTCAAATATATGCACGTACAAACATATACCCGTACATAAACACACACACGCAATGGTCCACATTGGTCCACCTACATTGGGCAGTGTCTGACATCATAATATACTGACTGAACATTTCCAGACTAACCACTGAACAATAACAGTTGAATATAATGTAAAGATTTTCTACCGTGTCCTCCCTAACGCATTCAAAAATATGATAATAAACTAAGTACTTTTTAAGGCTCAGTATCATCTCTCGAAAGAAAAAGTTTTGTACGCGAAAATTCGATTGATAACACATGAACACAAAAAAAAATATTCTGGCCTGGGGAAGAGACCTACATACTCCATAGTATTTTAACCCGCTAAATCAGAATTCGGCATCTGTTTGACCCCGTCACGTCATGGTCAAGGTCATTTGAAAGTCAAATTGACAATAAGCCATCCAAGCGGAGAAAAATATTTGTCTATAGGTTTAGGGTCGCTGAATTCGAATCCGATGTTTATTTGATCCCATAACCTCAAGGTCAAGGTCATTTCAAGGTGAAATTGACAAAAAATAGCCCAAACAAAGAAAAATACTGTATCTGTACTCTTTTAGGGTCGCTCAATTCGAATCCCATGCTTGTTTGTCCTCATAACGTCAAGATAATTTCAGAGTCAAACTGATTCGTGTTGTAGATCAATTTTTTTTAAGCCAGTGACTGTCTGAAATCTTTGTTTAATTTCAACAACAATTAAATTTACTGCATACAAGGAGGATATTTCAACCCAAGTTGTACGGTATATTTCGGGTAACCTTCATACCCACTTAGGTTTTTCGTCTGTGTCTGCTTCCAGGGCACCTCCTCGCGGTGACGGTTTTTTGTCAATTTGACCTTGACCCTGAGGTTGTGGGATCAAACAAAAATCGGATTCGAATTCAGCGACTCCAAAAACCTATAGATATAATATTTTTCTCCGCATATTTTGACCCTGATGTGACCGGGTTGGGTCAAACAGATGCCGAATTCGGATTAAGCGGGTCAAAATACTATGGGATGTGTAGGTCTCTTCATTTTTTTTTGTTTGGCTGTGTAATCATGTGGCAACAGGTAAACTACTTTTAGAATTTTCTACCAAAACTTTATGTTCGAGTACAGAATGGGTGCAAAATAATGGTTTAGTTTCTAACAAAATATGAAATTTTATCTTTTTTCGACAAGTAAAAATGTACATGATAGATAAAGCGAAAAATTTTGTAGATAACAAAACAATTTATTCGGAGCCAGATGTATACTCTGGCCATTGGATTGATAAAGACTCAGAAAAAATTTCTCTAGAATATTATTTAAGTGATGACATTAATAGTTCGAGACAGAGTCCTAACAGATCTGATGTTGTGACTGTTAAAATTAATAATGAGAAAGAAAAAAAAGTTAAAATTAAGTTTTCTTACTCGAAGTCTTAAAGAAACATACTGTTACGTGGGGATGTCGAGGTTCGAGGTTATCCCGGTTAGAATAATAAGACGAGTGGTTTAGTATAAATCGTGTATTCAGTCAAATCCCGAGAGAGATGTGGGTCGAGTCGCGGTGTCGTCCAGACTCCACGAGTCGCGCTCCTCTCGGCTCGAGCTCATTTCGGTTTTCTCAGTCTGTCCGCCTGAAGGGAGGTTAGATCATCTCACGCAAGTCAGCAGGATCGTCTCCGACGATCCCGCTTATCTCGCGCGATAGTCCAATTCGGCGGAGGGCAGGTGTCAAGTAGGCGCTGGCTGCGCGTGGGAACGTAGCAGCCAAGTCCCTATCCTATCTATCCTATGTGCTAAGTTCTATGCTTCTTTCCTGGTGTTTTGGGCAGCAAAATACTATTCTATTTCTTAAGATCTGTGGGAGAAAAAGAGGATATTTGGCCTACTTCTCGTTTGGGAATCTGTTTTTTTTTGTAAATGCTAGGTTGTTTACCGGCGCCCTCTTTTTCTCCTTTACATTTTTTTTTTGTTAGATATTGTTTCCCTTTTTTCTTCTAATTTGATGCTATACGTTTTATCCTATCTCTATCTTTCTAATTTATTATCTTCTGTTGGTAAAAACGGAGGCTTCCTGGTTTTTTGAAACTTGACTTTTCGTTCCAAAAAATCTGCTATTACTATTATTATTATTATCATTATATTACTAAGTTGTTTGCGTAAGGCGGCCTCCCTTTTTTTACAAATTAACTACTCTTAATCTACTCTATCCTATCTGATTTATTCTATTTTAGTTCGTTCGTGTTTAAGTGTGCTGGATTATTTATGTGTATGTTAAAGTGTCTGTGTGCCTATTCTATTAATATTTCATTTTATATAATACTAATGTGTTTCTCCACTCTCTCTCTTTCTTATTCATTTACAGGTTGTTCTTTTATGTGTTATTGAATGTTCTTTTTCTTTGTTATTTCTTTCTTCAATAGATCATCAATAAATTTTCTTCTTTCTTCTCTCTTCCTATTTTTCTTCGTTTTTTGTTCTTATTTGTGCTCGTGATTTTTTTTCTTTTTCTCTTATTTGTGCAAGTAACATTAGTTGTGCCGTCCACTTCATTTTTCGTTGGCAGTTTATTTTTTTCTTTTATATGTTGTTGCCTGGGCGATTAGCTTTATTAAACTTCCCATTTGTGATTGCTTCGCCTTCTCTTTTTTCTTTTAGAGGCTTCACTCTTTTCTGCGCATGACTTTTTTTGGATTTTGCTACTTTTATTGCCGTCCACTCTCTCGTTTATTTTCTCTGCTGCACCCGATATGTCCCACGATCTTTCGCGCCTATGCTTAAATCTTAAGTCGCTTCGACTCCGCTTTTGCTATGGTTTTTGGAGAATAAAGGATTCCATAGGAATCGCTCATTGTCCTCTCCTGCTTCTTTTTTTTTCTTGGACTTTTTGGTTTATTACTCGTGCCTTTGATATGCCGAGATTGCTATCTGAGTCCCCGACTCTGTGTGGAAAATGTGTTCCCTCATAATTTTACTACTATGGAGGAAGTGACTGCTCCCTTTTGTTTTGGACTGTACTTTTGCTGTCTTTGCTTTTATACGTTTTCCTTATGTACTATGATGAGGAGGGGGGGGGGGTTTCCCCAGATAATGGTCATATTTAATATAAAATTTCGAATTTACGCCTCCCGGCATATCGGATTTCGCAGTTTTTGCGAGAGAGGTTTCTATGTATTCTATGTTTTTTCCCTTCCAAATTTTCTACGCGTCCAAGGGCCGCGGTAAAAAAAAAAGACTGCTTTCTCTTTACGTCCTTTTCCACTTTATTCGTTGCTGCGTCATCTAGCGGCTCTAGGAGCATCGCCGCTCTCTTAATTTTGTCCACATGTCTGACCTTTATTGTGCTGTCTTTTTGCAGTTTTACATTGTGCTTCTCGTAGTCGATGTTTATTATTTCGAATGGTTCCTCGTATTCTACGTCGTGTTTTCCTTTTTCCGGCTCTTTTAAACACATAAACCATTTCTCCTGTGCGGAAATGTTTAGTGTTGAGCTTCCTGTTATACTAATATTTTGACCTGTACTTCGCCTGAACTTGGTTCATAGCTGCCAGGGTGTGAAGCTGACTTAGATTTTCTGTGAGGTCTGCTATAAGCTTGATGGTGTTTTTGCCGTTTTGCCGAATAATATTTCATGCAGCGCATACCCTGTACTTTCGTATTCTGTGCAGCTGTATGCGTGCATGCATAGAGAGAGCCTTTCGTCCCATGCGCTTTTTTCTTGCACTTATGCCTTTATATACTCCGTTAGAGTTTCGTGCATTCTTTCTATGGCGCCGTTGCTTTGCGGATGATAGACTGTCGTGCTGTATTTCTCGATTTTAAATAATATTGCAAGTTCATCCAGAAGTTTGTTTTGAAAATCTGGTGCTTGATCCGAAAGTAATACTGTTGGTGGCCCGAAATAGCATATTACTTTCTCGGTTAGGGCTCGCGCTACCTGTTGAGCGTTTGAATTTTTCACCGGAACAAGAATTATGTATTTAGACAGCCAGTATTGTATCGTAAGGATGTATTTGTTTCCGCTAATCGTCGTGTGTAGCGGCCCATAAAAATCTATTAAAATCTTTTCAAAAGTTTGCGAAGGCGTGTCTGAAATTATGAGTGGTAGTCGTGTTTTTACCCTCACTAATTTCTCTTCTTGGCAGTTCCTGCATCCCAGGACGAACTGTCGGACATCTGGTCGCATATTGCGCCAGTAAAAATCATTTGCGATTTTTCATTACGTTTTATTTATGCCATGATGTCCTCCAACGGTAGCTTCATGGTATTCCTTGATTACCTTGAAACGCTGTTCGACCGCTGGAACTGGCAGATTGTTCTCGAAAAGCACTGCTGTTAATGGTATACCATTAAAGATCGTCTCGAATTTCTCAGAAAAATAATTCCATTCCGAGCTTGTTAATATAGCTAGATCATTCATTATGCCCATGCTTTTGATATCTTTGGCTCTCACTACTTGTTTGAGCGTTTTTAGGCATTTCTTTATGTCTGCTCTCAGCACTTTCTTGTCGATGAATTTGTTGATCGTTATCTCCAACATTTTCGATGTTCCTTAAGAATTTTCTGTTGAAGCTTTTTAGGAATAACAATTCTATCAGATTTAAACAGACAATTGTTTTCAACAGAGAACTCTTTAGGATCAATATTCCAAGTGTCCTTAGGGGATAATTTCTTTCCGGCGCATAAACTTTCAATCACAGATTGAATTTTCGCATCATTTTTGACTAATGCTTGCATATTGAACGTGTCCGTGGACAGAATATGTAGAGTTTGCAAGTGCAATACATCTATTACGTCTAAGGTATTTAGGTGCAGCAGTCTCTTTGATGTGGTTTCAGGATGCGCAGAGGTTATTCCCCAGGTCCCGCTTGCAACGTGCCTCTATAAAATTGGTAACTTACTGTAAAACTAATATAAATGCATACGGTTTTATTAAACTTTCTGTAAACTTTAAAAATACTGAATTTAAATTAGATTTGTATCTCACAGATGTAAACCGTTCTTCGTTATGCGGTCGCGAATGGATACATAATTTCATATCGCGAATGGATAAAAATTTCAAGTTTCGACAAAATTGCATTTACTAAAGAATTATCTACTAAATACAAGAATGTAGTTCGGCAAGATTTTTCCCCTATTACAGGACTGGAACTTGTCACGCTAAAGCTTAAACCTGACTCGAAACCAGTGTTTTCAAAGCCCGGAGTGTGCCTTACCGCCTCACCAAGCCAGTCGACTCTGCTCTCGATGATTGGGAATCCTGCGATATACTACAGCCTGTCTCTACTTCGCTCTACGCAACCCCAATTGTTCCGGTTCTGAAGAAATATGGCAATGTTCGAGTCTGCGGCGATTACAGCGTCACCATCAACTCGCAACTCATTGTCAACGACTATATATGCCTGCTATGGATGAAATGTTTATGGACTTGCCTGGCTGCACCACCTTCGCTCGAATCGACTGTGCTTGGGCGTACATTCAATTGCCTGTCGACGAGGTTACGGCGGATCTGCTTACGATTAACACGCCTCGCGGGCTCTACACAGTAAAGCGTATGTTATTTGGTATTGCTGCTGCGCCTGCTGTTTGGCAGGAGCGTATGAATTCTCTCTTTCGTTCTGTTAAAGGTGTTCGCGTCTTTCAAGACGATTTAAGGTTGGCTGCAAAAGGGCATTCCGAGCTAATAGCTTCAATTCATACAGTCTTAAAAATTCTGAATGATCATAATATTAAAATCAACTTGAGTAAATGCTCCTTTTGCGATGAAGAAATTTGTTATTGTGGTCACATAATTAATGCTAAAGATATACAGACCCGGCTAAATTCGAAGCGGTTACTAAAATGCCCCAACCTCAAACCGTTTCGGAACTGCGCACCTTTATAGGCATGGTTATGTACTACAGTAGATTTTTATTGATTCTCTATGAAACTCTACTCTCAGGCTGTGGCACGCGTGATCGCAATCTTGGACCCCCCCCCCCGGCGCTGCAGCGCCGCGCGCACCTTAACACACTCCTACACACTCACTCACATACGTGCGTTCGCGCTCCCACTCTCATAATAGCTGTACTCGCTTGTACCATACTTTGTACATATCCAACAACGCCAAATTTTCCCTGTATTTAAATGGGTGGCATTTGATCTTCATTAACTTCGAGAACGGCGGTGCTTCTTCGTCATCATTCATTATTCAGGGCGGCTTTTCACGCAGTAGGCGAACGCTTTGAACACGGTAGCGTTCGAGTCCTTTGCTTTTCTGAATTGGATTATTTTTAGCCCACCCCTTAGATGCCCTATCCTCTGCGATCATAGCATTGTCGAGTAGCGCAGGCGATTGTTTTCGGCTTATCTCGCTCTCCCTGACGCTCTGTATTCACGCTGCACTCTCAGCACCTGACCAGACCGTGTCAAGGCCGGGCGGTGCATTTGCTTCGCTTGCACTTTGCTCCGCGCTGATATTCTCCATCCGCGCCTCCCTATCTGGCGGTGTCAGTGGTCAGCTGGAGTCTACGCTCATTTCGCTAACTGTTTGCGGGCTACTAGAGCTGTTGGTTTTACTCTGCTCTTTTCTTTTTTGTTGACGATTCTTGTCTCCATCCCGACTTTCCTCTGTTTCTCTGCGCTGATTATATGTCGATTGTATCTCGAATAACGTAGTGTAGTGCAAATTTTCCAGGTGCAAATGCATGAAATTTTTCGGCGTATTTGCGACAAAATGTGAATATATATGTATCCTCCAAATTATTTCTTTAAGTGTACGCAGATATTTTTGTTGTATTCTTTCGAGAAAATATATATGCAATCGCTGTTTCTATACTTCGTATCAGACGAGAGTATCTCTTTGTTTCATCTCGAGTTTCGCTGTACATCATTGTCGGAGCGTCCAATAATTGTCTGCGCAGTTGAGTTGCGGTGATTTCGAGACTTTTTAATTTTATTAATGTGGCTTTATTAATGGTCCGTGGTCCATTTGACCCGGTCACGTCAGGATCAAGGTCACCAGAAGGTCAAATTTAGGAAATGTATCGTATAATTCAGGTGTTTCTTGTAGTAAACTATATAATTTCGTTAAAACATGCCATGAATTCCATGTATTTTTTTCCCGCTGAAAACAAATCCGAACCCGATTAACCCCTACACGTCAGAATTTTTTTCTAACCTCAAGAAATACCTCAAAATCCACCAAAACCATCAAATACATTGCTTTATCTGTAAATCTATCTCTAAAATCCCATAATCACTCAATCCCACGACCCTTAGATACCTCAGGACCTTACCTCAATAACCCTATTACCCAATAAAATCTGATTATCCCATAACCCGATAACTCCATAACCTAAGACAATGTGCTACTCCTTACTCTTTTATCCTCAAATGACCTGTGACGTAGATTGCGTTTGCGCTTTTTACTATTGTCAGTGTTCTCTCTTTTTAATGTCCAACAGTAGTCAGTTATCATATGTGCATTACACCTACCCTGATAACGTCTTTCCATTTCCTTGAGATCTTGATGAAAGCGTTCTCCTTGTTCTTCGCTATAATCTCCAAGATTTTGTGGGAAGTTATCAAGATGCGAATCGAGAAAATGCAACTTGTAACTCATCAAATAGCCCAATTTCTCATAGTTTTTAAGCATTTCGACTACAAAATCTCTATAGTTTCCACTCTTGTGATTACTCAAAAAATTTTCAACTACGCTTTTAAAGCTCAGCCATGCAACTCGTTCTTTCTCAGACATTGTGTTAAGGAATGATTCATCTCTTTATAGAAAGATAGAAAGAGAAATATAAAGATACCTTCTTTCAATTTTTCACTAGATAAAGCTGTAAATTGTTTAACCAAGTAAATGAAACATTGTCCTTCCTTATCCAAAGCTTTAACATATTGTTTCATTAAACCAAGTTTTACGTGCAAAGAAGGAAGGAGAAACCATCTCAATATTTTCATATTTTTCCTTAAGCGTTACCGAATGGGCTACGGGTACAGGAGCATACACATTTGTATTATGTAATAATATTGCTTTGAGGCTTCGTTTAGAGGAATTTATGAATAGCCTCCAATCATTGGGTTGGTATATATTCTTTTTTAACTCATTCATGAGACCATAAACATCATTGCAATACACCAAGTCTCCTTCTTCACTAAAGTATTTTCGGTAAGGCTCATCTCTATTACGATAAAATGAAACTTTCGTTGCTTTGGAGAGCATATTTCTTTGTTTTAGTCTTGAAGCTAGCAATTCTGCTCCATTATTTGCCAGCGCAAGGTCTCTGACTAAATCATTCAGATCACCTTGATTGAACGTCCGTATTGTGGTATCTTTTTCTGTCGGTACATACTCGTCCTGTTCTTCATCATCATTATTACTGTCACTACTTTCTTCTTCAATGTCTTTTTTGCCTACTTCGTTATATATTCATCTACTTCCATATGAGCCACATTCAAATCGAGAGCCACGGTATGATCTTCTTCTCTATGATCTTAAGACTTTAGAGATGTTTTTATAACACTTGATACTTCTGCATACTTTATCTTGCTCAAATTTGATGAGTTCAAACCTACAGTGTTCATCATACAAAAATAGCAGTCGTATGTACTATTGGGCTCCTGTCACATTGTTGGATATAAAAACTTGACATTGCTCCCTTTGCTTTCATACCGATGTAACATTGTTTTGCAACCACTACAAATAGCTAATGGTAACCAGTTTTCATCCTCTCGATTCACTATACAGCCAAAGCATTGCTGATATATTGCTTGAAATTTTTCGGAAAACGTCTTTAAGTTCTTTTTAAAATTAAACTCTCCACAAACATAGCAGTAGCTATCAGCGTTTCCAATACAAGGGTGTGTCTTTGAGTTTCCTTCAGATCCTGTCGAATTTTCAAAAGTATTTAAATTTGCCATGGTAATATTAATGAATCCACGCGGTAGGGATCCCGTTCCGATCGCGGGTGAGTCCACCGGCCTAGGGGTGATAACCCTCACACTCCCTAGGACTAAGTGTGGGGGCTTTCCCGCTTTGACGAGGACAGTGTCAACTCGTCGTCGGATACACTCCGGCTTCATCCTCACACCCTACCGCCCACCTGCAGGGCAGCGCGCCGTCGCTGGTTTCGTTACCTCAGAGAATTTGAAAGTGGATCATTCCACACATCTTCTTGTGAAGCAGTGTAACCATCTCCAGTGTTCTCTGAGGTAGCAGGATTTTTCATTACCACGATTGTCCATGAGTTTGGGAATTGCTACTTGCATGATTTACTCAGTATGTATGCCAGACATATGTATCGAGCGTAAAAAAGCATCATGAATTGTCATAATTTTTTTCCTGCCACAGATGCAATACCCGGAAACTCAACACGAGCTTATATGCACTTAACAAAAATTAAGTGGTTGCAGATAAAATATGTAGAAGTGTAAAGCAAAATAAAAGCATGTCTAAAGTCTACAGATCATAGAGAAGAATATCATACCGTGGCTCTCGATTCGAATGTAACTCATATGGAAGTAGATGAATATGACGAAGTAGGCAAAGAAGACATTGAAGAAGAAAGTAGTGAAAGTAATAATGATGATGAAGATCAGGATGAGTATGTACCGACAGAAAAAGATACCACAAGTCTAAAAGAAAGAAATATACTCTCCAAAGGAATGAAAGTTTCATTTTATCGTAATAGAGATGAGCCTTGCCGAATACTTTAGTGAAGAAGGAGACTTGGTGTATTGCAATGATGTTTATGGTCTCATGAATGAGTTAAAAAAGAATATATACCAACCCGATGATTGGAGGCTATTCATAGATTCCTCTAAACGAAGCCTCAAAGCAGTATTATTACATAATACAAATGTGTATGCTCCTGTAC
>UELU01144623.1:0-12468 GCA_900490025.1 Megastigmus dorsalis
TAATAAATTTATTTACTAATATTGCAATAAAATAGTTTAGCATTATCAATTTTTTTCACTATTTTCAGGTTCTCTATTAGTGACATCGAAAACCCCCGAGTAATCTTTTGACTAAAAATGTCTTCCTATTATATGAGAAACTGAATCTCTTTACTAATTTTGCAATAATATAGTTTACAATTGTGAAATCGATTAGCTATTTTCATATTTTCAATTAGAGACATCGAAAACCCCCGAATAATTTTTTGACTAAAAATGTCTTCATATTACATGAGAAACTGAATTTGTTTATTAATTTTGCATTAACAATAATTTTTTAATGTCAAATTGATTAACAACTATCAGATTCTCAATTAACTAACTTTACAAAAACTATATTAAGCAATTTTTACTCAACATACTGAGCAAAAATTATATAACCAGGCTTGCTCAACCGGTCAAGCAAAATGTACTTAAGGTGCTCGGCAAAAATTGCCGAATGTCTGAGCAAATTTTGCTCAACCGTCTGAGCTCAAGATTTTCGGCAAATACTGCCGAAGGTCTGAGCAAAATTTGCTCACAATTTTTCCCCGTGTACTACTTCAAGAATAGCTCATCTAAATATGTCTTCAAAGTACCTGTAGTAAGAAGGGTAACGTTTCTATCTGAATAAATAACTGTGATAATGTATTGCATCCAATAGTTGCGTAATCAGGTACGCTGCTTTTACCTATTAGGTATCGAATGGACACACTGGTTCTATGCATTGGCAACTCGATCAACCGTATCTTCCTTAAAACTCATCGTTACATAACTTAGAAAATTAGCCAATCCCCATTCCAGACAATACCCTCCGAATTTGCGGTCAATTCCAGATGAGGGAGTCAGGGAGCGTATACGATACGGATCTCTGTATAAGTCGCGGATTGGCTAGCCAAGCGATCCCCGCAATATATCTTCAAGATCATCGGTGATCCTTTCCAAGGCAAGCCTCGCTCCTCGTAAGGTCAAGTCCACGCTCGCGCGATTTATGCATACACCGTTATAGACGATTCTTTTTACAGTCTTTCTCTCTTTCTCGCGAGATTCTCTCTCTCTCTCTCTCTCTTTTCTTCATTTTTTGAGACTCGATACCTTGGAGTATAATACGAAACGCACGGCTTGTTTCTCGTATCACCAGTTTCGGATGCATTGGTGTTTTTTTTTTCTGTTCATTCCCCCCGCGACTCGAGCCAGAGGCGCTAGCCAGAGATAAGATTTCAGCGTCTTATCGCCTGTTTACGTTTGGCCGGCGATTGTTTTGGTTTGGCCGACGTGCGTTTATATACACTTCTGAGATGCCATCGTTGGAGTAGCTTGAGTATTTTTCTCCAACATTTCTTTTTCTTCTTGGTTGTTCATTTTCTTTATTTTGAGATTTTTGCATTTTTGTTTACATGTGAGGGGAAAGTTATAGGGACTTATTCTTTTCGTAACGGACTTATTGAAGGCAGATTGAAGTACAACAGCTCCATTGTTTAACATTGCTATGTGTAATGTAGCGATAAGGCGCAAAATGATACGTGGGTCATTAAGATAGACGGATCGTATTTTTATATTTCATTCGATTATTGCAGGCCATTAAAGAAAAAGTATAGCATCACAATAATAATTAATTATTCATACATCCGTCACCGTTCATTAGTCGGGCAGCAATCCTTTGCAATGGTGTAAATACATTGGCCAAGAGGTTTGGTAACTTTTTGGTGATTAAATTCTTACTTTAAAATGAAATCACTGAAAAGTAAATTATTTTATAACCTTTTTTTTGTGTGACGAATTTAAATGCTAACTAAGAGGCTATTAATGAATTTCTTATCTCGGTTTATCTCGGAATGAAACTTATGTAACTACGAATCTTTCTTTACCGTGATAAGAGGTGATTGAATGCACAAGGAAAATGTTTTTGTTGTACTCGAGTACAAAAGGTTATGCGATTGACAGTTGAACAAAAAACTGTTTACTACATGATTGTGGAAGGTCATGGATGTGTATTGTACACTGAAGCTCTGTGGCAGATTACTAGCGTTTAATGAAATGAAATAAATCAGAGGGAAAACTGTTTAATCATTCGAAGACGTTTATTGTTAGAAGTTGGTCTAAATATTGTGGTCTAACCACATTCAATACCACAATTCATTTCAAGCCATCGGAACATTATGCTGTGACTTGATTTTCAAGATGTTCGCATAGATTCTTGATCTTTCAAGAGATCATCACTCAATCAAAATGACGTCTATGACTGAGCCATTTTGGAATGCACATCATGCTAATGGTGATTTACCATTTCTGTGACATTAACTAGACGTTTGATTTCGAATGAGGAAATTTTGATTGACATTAACAATATGCCAAGGTCAAAAGATACAGCATTGTTCACATTTCAATCCCAGCTGAATCCAATTAATAATCTTAGAAACACTAAGATAATTTAAAGTAAATTACTAAATTTGATGTCGAGATAAAGCAATACTCAATACGTGCAATTAAGCCTCGGTGAAACAAACCAGCCACTTATACCCAGTCTCCATTAAGCCAATTATACCTGTCAGTTTTACCAATTTTATAACATTGCTTGATAGTGACAACTAGCTTCCACATTCCATTTCCGTTTCTATCCCCCGAAACTAAATATTACGATCAAACAAGCTAATCTACCGCCGGCCGACCATGACCAACCTCTTCAACCTTCTTGGCCTCCTGATCCAAGCACATCGTAACAATCCATCTACTCGGTGATGTCGCTGTCATACGAAGTGAAGTTTCGACCGAGAAATGTAGCTAAAGAAAGAATTTCACGACAGGACCCCGTATACAGTCGTATATACAGACACTTGACAGATTTTCGGGACTCGTTCCTCCTATAAACTGCAGCAGCAGCGGTGCATTCGAAGCCGTCGAATCTTTCCGGAGTCTGCATAAGTATATATATGTATGCAAATCTCCGTCCACATGATTATACGATCAACAAACATTCCCGTTAACTCTCCATCTCCTTTCCCTGTTCCTCTCAATGCTCTTTCTCTCTCTCCCCACCCTTTCAGTCTCCATCTTCGTTCCACCAACGCGACTCTCGCATCCCTTTCTCTCTCTCTCTTTCGCACCCGTTGCATACTGCACAAGCACGCATCCAGTTGTATACATGTACACGGACACGCATGCATTCTCTCTCTCTCTCTCTCTCTCTCTCTCTCTCGCTCTTTCAGATCCAGTAGAGCGTCTCTCCCCACCTAGTGGGTCTGATTGACGGTAGTTTTACGACTGGTGGGCGTAGCAGCCACTTCTACGTCCGCGCGGCGCGGAGAGTCAAGCTATAGAGAAAGAGAGAGAGCAAGAGAGAGAGAGAGAGAGAGAGAGCGAGAGGCACTCGATTACATGGCGCGCGCGCGCACCGCACGGCTTCTCCTCTATCCTGCTGTCTTTGTTTCCTGCGCTGCTGCTGCTGCTGCTGCTGCCGTTCCACTGGCTTTGGGAAGGGGGCCGAGTAAGAGAGAGAGAGAGAGAGAGATGCTATAGGAGAGACGGAGAGGAATATATATAGAGAGAAAGGGAGTGAGAGATGTGGCGCATGAGCGAGTCCGAGAGGAAGAGAGGTGGGAGTCGAAAAAGAGATCAGATATATATGCATAAAGCGTTCTTCTTTTATATGCTGTATATATATATATATATATATATATGAATGTATAGAGCTACATTCTTACTCCCCTCTCCGTTTTTGTGACTCTATCTCTTGGGCTTTTCTTTCCTTTTATATTCCGAGTTTCTGTGGAGATGTTTTGGTTATGTCCCGAGTTAAAATTGGCTTGATTAATGGAACGACGTGGTATATATATAAGACTGCTTGGGCGACGCAAAATATGATTTTGGATCTTGAAAGTGCATAAATTGAGAGTGACGGCTTTTGCGGTTGTTCGACAGAACCTATTTACGACGGCTTTATTTCAATTTCATTTCTACAGACAATGCACTCCACTTGCGAGCTGCCGCATGCACTATAAACGGGGAAACTGCGGTTATCAAATATTTATGGATACTTCGATTAGATTCAGATCTTTAGATCTTAAATAGTGTTAAAAATAGCTTAACATAGCATTAATTGATTGAGAAGAATTCACGAATGTTAACATTAATTTTTATTGTTTTAAAATAAAGAAATACAAATTTTTTAAAGAACAATAGTTCAACTTTTACATAGACTTATCATAAAAATGAATTAATTTTAAGAGCAAGTTATAGTTGTTAAATTAGTCAAAAAGTTACACTTGAATGATTTATTATGAGATTATTAAGAATTTTAAATGCTAAACATTGTTATGCCTACATAGTAGTGACATAAGCTATGTGTTATCGCATGTAAGTCATTGAAGGTATAGTTTTTGATCATATATTGATCCATATAATGGTCATACATAGTTGAAACATATGATTAAATAGTTTTATAATATTGTTATGTATTTAAATAATAAAATCATAACATGACTAAAAATCCTGGAAACGAGAAGTGTATGAAAGTATTCATATAATTTTTGAAAGCTTTAAAAAAACTCACTACAAACGACGGTATAGGACTTATGAGTATCTATTAGAAAAACTATAAAAACAACTATTACAAAACAAACGTAACTCAACTATTCTGTAGTCTTTGTGTTCAGTGGTATAAATAGGTTTAGCCTTAACAATGTAACGCAAATGTTACAGTCACTTCTCGAAAAGAACGAGACTGTATAACCATAAAGTTTTATGATCTAACAGGCGAAAAATAAACCAAAAACTTTAT
Organism: Megastigmus dorsalis; assembly: GCA_900490025.1. NCBI lineage: Eukaryota > Metazoa > Arthropoda > Insecta > Hymenoptera > Megastigmidae > Megastigmus > Megastigmus dorsalis. Next base: position 4,796 of record UELU01144623.1, read on the forward strand.
GATACTGGTTTACTCCAGTTTATGACAGGCATGCTTTCCGCGTCTTACTTTGTACTTGCCGAAAAAGACTATTTCCTGGTAACCATTATTCGTTATTGTTCGAAGATTCTCTAAGAGAAGAATACATCTATAGTCAATATTTCTACATATTAAAAAGGGAAAATTCAAGTATTTGCTTAAAAGATGGTATATTGATAATTAAGATACGATATTTGGCGTCAATACATATATATATATATATATTTTGTCTCAGCTACATACTATACTTGTATCTACTATTCACATTTGTTCTGAATAGGTTAGGTTTACTTTAAAGATGTGTAGAGTAATACTTAAGATATATTTTAATAGTTACAATATTCTTCTCTTAGTGTAATACATGCAAGATTTTAGAACAGTTTTAGTTAGATTAAGATTGCCAATATAGTAGACGGATGAAATTGAAATTTAAGAATGTCAAGGGTATATTTGTTGTGACTCAGCATTTGTATACAATACCAAAAAATAACTGATTATATTTATCATGGGAATTGGTAGGTGAATGATAGTATTTTTACCAGTTTTAAATATCATTTATGTCTACGTGCAAAAGAAAAATCTGCGTACTTAAGTATCTTTTAAGAAACTGATGAAAGCTATGAGATTTTTGCAAGGTATGACCTGGTATGACAGACTGACGAACGAGACGATTGAAATCTTTTCTAAGATACGTGAGACAAAACCGTCACAAGCAATTAGGTTAAATGGTTTGATGATATTAAATTCCAACAGTAATTCAAATATAAAATCAAAAGCTCCTACGAGTTTTTTTGGACGAAATCTGCATTTGTATACAATGATGCACTTTAGTTCAGTTTTATAGCATAGACATGATTAGTCAAGGTTATATGTGCATAACTATAATACATCATATGTAAAATATGTTTTCTGGAATTTGTTTATATTTAAGTAACAATTGTTAAGCGGCATTTCAGCAGATTGAAAATTTTCTTAATGAATGTTTAGTTGTTTAAATATTCAGTATACAGCAGGGCAGAATTACTCGATGGGAAAATCCATGTTACACGAGCAGGGGATTAACATTTCATTCTTGCACCCGCATATTATGCTCTTGCAGTATAGCCTCTATCCCTCGTTCACATGCAAAGATGTTAGGCCTTCTTGAGTGTTGCGTCCGGTAGGAGGTAATAATCACATGTAAACCATTTGAAAACAGAATTCTAATTGTGTTTTGTATTTCAGTGAGTCTATATAAATAAGCCATGCAAATGCTAGTCTTAAATTTCTACTTAAATTTCATACGTGCGATAAAATATAGTACACAAATAATAGTGAAAAGTTAAACCTCTTTTCATTTTGTAACAATCTTCATTTATTTAACCAATGTAATGTTTTGTATAATTTTATTTGGATCAATGATAAATTGAAAAGAATATTAATTCAACAATCATAAAAATATATACTAAAAAATGTATACTTGTACGTACTTTTAATACTTTCAAGAGAGTTAAAAAAGAGAAACGTAGTGTAACATCCTATGAAAACCATAGGATTTTCTTTTCATTTACTTTTATTCTTAAACTCATGTTTTCCAAGCTTGCCACTATATCATTAAACATAGATCTAATATTACGTATAATTATCCTCACTCCGGGAAAATTCAATAATTAGTCGCGATAACTCAATGCCTGCCGCGCAGACGACTGGACCATAAAAACCAACACCTAATGAGTTGGAAAAACCCATCAGGCCGCCGCGCACACACTGGACCATAAAATCACCGCTGGACAAAAACCTAATGAGTTGAGGAAAACGCATCAACCCGCCGAGAACTCTGAAGTCTCACACTGCTCCACCACTCATCGGAGGGTTGTCCAACGAAACTCATCATTATTTCAACCAATCACCAATGACATCTTCCCACCTTGACCTACATATGCCTACCGAAAATTCGGCGGTCATTGCCATTAAAAGCACGTGCATCACGCTGCAACAAACAGTAGAGATTCCGGAACTCGAAACAGTCTTCAAGTTCTACATTCAGTTCAAGTTCTATATTCAGTCTCAGCAGTCTACAAGTTCTACACAGCCACTTTACAAGTTCCAGTTCTACAAGCAAATTCAGTTCTACAAGTTAATTCCAGTTCTACAAGTGCGATACTAAGTGTAAAGAATAAACGACAGTATATTGTTTTATTAAAGTGTAAACCAAGGAATAAATCCGTAAGTTAAAAATACTTCCTGTTATATATTCATTTTTCCAATACACACTCACACACTCACACTCATACACTTAGATATCGTCCAGGAACTAAAACAAAGTTCGCTCGGACAGATCTAAAAAAATATTCACGTTGGATACTGTCCAGGAACTTATAACAATTTCGCCCGGATAAATCTAACTCTCTTTCGGACACATAACAAAATCCTGCTCCTTAATTTTAAAACATTCCTCGATACGTCCCAAGCTTTTAGGAAGAAATTCATAGGCTTAAAAATAAATAAAATAGTGCGTCACCTAGGACGTCACAGTAGTATAAGTATACACAGAGAGTAAGCAGGAAGCAGCGCCACCGAAATACAGAGAGACGCTACACCTGAAAATTACTCCGCCGTGCTAGACTTAACAAAACACGAACCTAACCTCAAACTAATTTGAATCTAGGAAGACAAATTCACATAATTTGAAATGCTATTTACTTTTATATCAAACGTATTTTATCATTTATACCTGGTGTAGTCCATTAAAGTGAGATTTCTTTCGCAATTCAAGATAATACGTATTATGCCAACCTATACGCATGCATGGTATTTGCGTGGGGACGCGTATGTCCCACGTTTCGGGGCAGTCACTCTCCCGAATCGAGGGTATGCTGCTGTCCCCGAATTCGGTGAGGTGACTAGCCAACATTGGCGCAGTGTTGCCGCTCTCCCACCTCCTGAGCAGCAGCTCCCCCTTTTTTCTCTCAGTGATAGCAGAAAGAAATCTTATATTTAATGTTATAGATAACGTAAAATGACTCGAAGAGTTATAAAATACGTTATCATGGGTAATGATAAGAGATAAAATAAAAACTCTTTTAATCTTACTGAAAATATAATGTATGTTTTTGGTCTTTAAACATAAAAAATATATATTTAATGTTTGAAATTCTATTAGAATGCATGGGGTTTGAATGTAATGGCACTGTAATAAACAATATATTTTAGTGTAAAAAATTTTCAATCTCTGGTCTGATATTTTGAATTACCATTATTTTCCGTTTTTGTCACCTGTAATGAAATTTAACGAATATAACTAAAAATAATTTTAAGTGTCAAATAAGCATTGGATAATCAATAATTTAATCGCTGACCCCCTAGTGTCCATATGCAACTGTTATTTATGATAAAATGAACTCATAATTCAGCAAAATAAATATTTTATCCATTAAAAGTATTGAATTTATAATAATTTATAAAGCCTTTCTTAAAATAATATTCAAAATAATAAACATCATTTATATTCAAATACTAAATATCACTAAATTCGCATTTTTTATACTCTGCCTAAACGGCGATGTTGACAGCGATACAAGAGTGGGCACGAAAAAAATGAATAATCATTTATTTGCCTGCAACAATCAGAAATCGTTCAAGCGCGTCTAAACTGATCTCCGCCCCTCCAGTTTTTACTTCGCATAATGCGCTTATATTCCTTTTTTCTCTCTATATCTCATCCCAATGCCAAGGATGCTTCGCCTCTGTCTCTGACTCCCCGCGCGTGTCTCGTCACGAAACTATATAACCCTCGGCTCTCGTCGGAATTATTATGCGTGCGAATTCGCCAGTCGGCCCTCCCGGGGCTAATCGAGTTCTAGGGGCCCCGGATTTCGCCCGGAATGCGGAATGCGGATATCTTGGACTCGCTAGACTGGAATTTGCTCTCGTTTTGTTCCGCACTTCGTTTGTGTTTCTTCTTTTCCTTCTCTCTCGCTCGTTTTTTTCATTTAGTTCCTTCTGTATAAGCGATGAAACGATGGGGAAACATTTAAAGGGATACGTTTTTTTCGCTTTCTTTTTTGGGGTATACGTGCACGAATGAGATTACAGCGATACTGAGTGTATATACGGCGTTTGTTCTCAAGTGGTACGGGTTGTGTTGTTTGTTTGTACTGTTGCGGTGGTGATAATGTGTGTATATACGAGGAACGGAATGTGCAACGTCAGAGTGAGATAAGGCAACATTTTTTCGTACTTGTGAATACAGAAAACTGTTCGGTTAAAGGCCTATTTGAACTCATTAATTAAATATTGTATCTGTATTTCTTGATACATAGTTCATAATCAGTAGATTTTGAAGGATGATAAGGTGTTAAGCGATTGTTAATTTATCAATACTTATAGGTCAATATTTTTATATTCCATTACTATCAACTGCACTCAAGGATAATCAGTACACCGCCATGAATAAACATATTCTTTTGCTAAAATATATAGCAACAGTATTGATAAAATTATTTACTTTCGAGTATTATTATTTTTATTCAATCTTATTAAATTTAAAAAAATCTCGGCAATAAGAATTATCAACTTTTCTATATATATTTTATACTCTTATCTCGTTGGAAGACAGCTCAAGTTTATAAATATCAGTAGCAGTTTTGGCTTCCTTTGAGGGTGAAAGCTGATCCATGGTGTCAAATGTCGTGTAAAGTAATATAAATCCTGCGTGAAGATTTGCGTATTTAACTTAAAAGAAATTACAATTAACAGTTTCCAGTATAAATACTCAACATAAATTTTTTTAAATAAATTGAAACAACATCTTAATGTAATATTATATTTAAGGATACTTGTTGTTTAAATGAATTTGAAGTTTGCATCGTTAATACGCAACGAAAAAAATTACTAATTTTCTTATTTTTATTTATATTTGGTTGTTAAAAATATGTTAATTGAGAGCATTTTAGAAATTATAAAGAAAAGGAAAGAAAAATTGAACTTCAAATTAAATTAAATAATAAATAAACTCAAACTTCCATCCAATTTTTTAAACATATTTAGTAAATAATATACTAATAGTTTCATATTAAAAAGAAGATGAATGTAAAGTTACATGCAGCACTTCATTATTGGTTAGAGGTAACATAATACTGGCGAGACTAGAATTAAAGGGCTTCCTTCCAAAATAAAAGCAATTTGTCTTTAATCGTGTTAGATCACTGTCATACTATTCTTTAAAAAATAATGGTTTGCATATAACTTTTTAAATTCTTTATTATACCGCCTGCGTCCAGAAGGTTAATAGTGGAAGCGATACATTTTGAGTCCCAATTGTACTGGAAATTAATCAAAAACAGGTCACAACTTCAAACACCTATATGCTGAGAAGTTGTAAAACACAAAACTTCATGGTGTTCATATTAAATTTTCATCATTTCTAGCAGAGCGTTCATCAATATACTGCTTTTTATCGATAAATGCAGTAAAGTCATTTAAAATAGATGGAATAATATTACTTTTTCATTTGTCTAAACCATCTCAAAGGTTGATCTTAATTTAAGACAATTATTAAAATAACTTATCAAGTTACAGACAAATCAGGTTTATACTTGATTAACATATATATACAAATTAGACAAAATAGCTTGGAATGGTGATCCAAAAAAGGATAAAATCTACGCTTATAAAAAACTTCATTAGATTTTATTATGTGGTCAAGTCAGTTGAGTCAACTCAGTAGTATTAATAGTATATACACATTTATAAACTTATTAGGATGAAAAAATGTTAGATATGGGTGCTCAATATTTCTCAGAAAGTAGATATTTGCTTAAATGGTATATACAATATAATACGAATTGTGCTTCTTGACCAAAGTTTTAATAACTTCCTCTTTTACCATTCTTCGATAAAATATAAAAAATAATAGCATTTGTATTAGAATTCCATTTCAGTGTTTTTATTATGTCCACTTGATTAAGCCCATTTTAAACATAAATACACTAGTGATAACATGTACACACTATAAGTGAATTCATCTGTGACCTTATCCATTCTTATCCCAGTCCTTTTATGAATGATATCGATTGGCATGATCGTTCGATAAATTCAAGATGGATTAAGAAATAATAAGATTTGAAGCTCTTTCAGCTAAGTAATTTTGCAATTATGCATGAGCAACCTTTATTTTTATAGAGTAATGAGTCAATCAATAAAGTTCAATCAATCTCATCTACAAAAAGAATATGTCCTAACTAACTGATTCATCAACGTTCAGCCAAAACCATACGACTGATCTACTTGAAATTTCGTGGGTGTATTAATTTACCATCTATTAGCAGGTGATCACTGTAAGGGGGTGAAAAGAGGTAAACTGTGTTTTTGGATTTTTTTGCAATATTTTTGAACTAAATAAGACTTTGAGTGGATTCTCGTGGAAATGTTTGAAAGAAATTTGTCTAGAAATCAATCTCAGGATTTTTTTAAATTTCACCCCCAAGGGGTAAATTGGGGTAAAATGTGTTTTTTTTACAATATTTACTATTTAGTTAGCATTTGAAGTTGATTCTCGCTACGAAATATTTAACAAGTAAACCATGGACGTAGTTTATAGATACGTTTAAACTACGTTACTTTTTAATCATTTTGACGTTAATTTGAACATTAATTTGTAAAAATGATAATTATTTATTTTTACATCTATTAACATTCACAATCATCCACTGTTACTTTTCGTAAAAAAATACGTTTTCAGTTTATTACCATTTAAGAAATTGTTTATCGAATTATGATTCAGGAACGAATTCGAATTACTAAGGAAGGTAGTAAAGGATATTTTTCTGAGTAGGCTATTTCTTTTATTAACCATTTGTGCTTTACAAATGTTAATAAATTCTTGTACATCCTATTCTTTGTGACCGATTGTTAATGTCAATGAAAAATGCTGGTAAAATTGTATTTGTTGACATAATTGAAGTATCGATCTATATATAAACTTGCAATCTCTCAATACTTTACTTTTCACAAGTCAATAGAATCTTCGTTAAGAAACTCCCATGCTTACTCGAGAAAGTATATATAGCAATTATCACCGAATTTCTCAGACTTCCAAGACGCTTTTCTTTCTCTCAAATAAAGCACCTTTGATCTATACGAACGACCGAAAATTCCTGAAAACCTCATTCGTCTCGTTCGCCTTTCTCCAGCCCCTGCAACAACACAAACGTTACGGCATACACGGACCCTAAAAATCTGTTGCGCAGATCAAGGCAGGGCCATTAACGAGAAAAGAAAATGGCACGACGATCGAGCATTAATTTGAGGTAAGAGAGTTGGCGGCCCGTAACGAGGCCGTTCGCACGTACACACACATACTCACACGTACACACACACGCACACATATCCCCAAGGCGCAAAAGTACCCACCCAAACATGGCCCACCAGAATCGGCTGCCGGCATTTTCGATCGCTCCCTTCCTCTCCTCCTCATATTCGGGGCCGAGGCTTCTGCAATGTTCATTACCCTACACATGCTCAGTCCGCTCACTTTTTCCCTATGGGTGAGTGTGCCTCTGTACGTATCCGCTGTAGGCTTCATTCAATGAGAGCACAGCAAGTATACATGTGTGTGTGTGGGTATACACGGGTGTGAAAGTATATATATAGAGGGGAAGGGACGATGTGCTGCT
>UELU01144623.1:12597-34438 GCA_900490025.1 Megastigmus dorsalis
GGGGAGGGGGGCGACGACGAGTACTGCTGTGCTGTGGAAAGGGAAAGATGTTTCGGTGGTGATTGATCATTCGAGTGTGCTTAAGGGGACGTTACCGCGAGAGCTCCGACGAGCTTTTTTTCTTTTCCCTTTTTTTCTTTTCCCTTTTTTTCATTTCCTATTTTTCGCGTTATGTATATGATGTTATAAATTCGAGGCTGGAAAATTTGTGCTTCAGGCGGTGTATACGTGCGTATGTGCGGTTCTGCAGTTGACGTGGGGAGTTTACGGTAGAACCTTTTTTTTCCTGATATGTAACTGCCGTTGCGGTGGCTGAAATTTACGATTCTTTCATGTAATACATGGTTTTCTTGCTTTCTTTTTTTAGTTCGGGTTGCATTACTGATAAATATTTAAGTTGGACGTCGAGTTACAATTGTTATGAAGATTTTCAATAATTTAAACTTTAAAATAATGTACAACTATAGCACAAGCTTATTTTTTAATAGTTGTTTATTATTGAGCTACTTCTTTTTTTTTTAGACAATTTAGCAGCAAACTTATCACAGTATTCAAATAGGCTTTGGTAAATCAACGATTCTAATTCTACATCACCGTGATAGCTCCCATAACTCGCACTCAACAGGTTTCACGTCTGGCTAGGAGGTTAAAGCTTAAAGTAGAAGGATACTAAAAGCGAAGTCCCCGCATATCGTAGTATTTGCGCTTCTTTTTTGGTGACATCTGCATGGACAATACGTAATTATGCAAAAATTACAATCATATGTGTAATTTTTAAATGAATCGTTCGTTAAATATATTTAAATTTAAAATTACTAAAAAAGTTGTAAAAACATTGACAAATAATGTTCAGGTTCATTCCTTAAAATACAAGGATAAAATCCATAAAAAATTGTTTGCAGCGTATCCTGCAATAGGCAATTTAAAGAATTGCAAAATGGGTTATAGCTACGTACTTGTAGGACAATGACACAAACCATGTCAAAAACATTAATTATAATTTCCAGTATACCTATGTATATTATCAATAGAGACATGAATTAATTAGTATTACGTCATTGCTGAATAGTGTGTTGCATTTGATTTCAATTATTCTGATATTGTATTACACTTTTTCAATCTCGTCACACTGATTATAGTTGAAAACTTTTTCCGCTTTAAAAAACAATGCTATTATGTGAACAAAAAAAACTTAAAGGCAAGTGTTTGGAGAAGTTTAATTTAAAATCTAAGTCAGTTAACATAATTATTTTGTATTTTACATAGCAATGTTAATTGTAAATAAACTTCCAACAAAATCATACAGTACAATAATCAAACAGAAAATAGATACATTATATACTAATCAGCTATTATGAGCCTTAAGTATCGCAAATGCCTCAAAACCTCTCTCTCTCTCTCTCTCTCTCATATATATATATATATACACATCTTTCATCAACGACTTATCCACATATCCGCACGATAGTATCGATCCCTCAGCCGAATATGTATCATAAATATGATAAAATGTTAGGGGTTGCGAGCCATATATATTTAATGTCACAGGGGAGTCGCATTAGCGGCGGCACCGAGCTTTCACGAGTATTTACCGACGATTCGAAATTTTTCGAAAAAGCCAACCACGCTCACGCAAATACAATCGTTATCGTTCCCAAGTATTCGCATACATACATATACAAAATCGGATTAACTCGTTCGAAATTCTTTGAATATTGACAAATGCCTACAGACACTGCACACATCGAGCATCTAAAGCGAAAGACTCATAAAACAATTACACGAGTGTATCCATTAATCATTGACCGTGACAGAATCTCATTAACTTAACAGCGGCGATTAAAGGGAAAAGAAAGAAAAAACGAAGGAGCTGAAGAAAATGCAGGACGATGCATCACGTGCAATTAAAGCAAATGATTACGAGCGGCTTGGTATATATATGTATGTGTGCAGGAGCGAACGGCTCGGCACAATACATACGCATAGAGAAAGCATTTTTGGTGTGTGTGTGTGTGTGTGTGTGTATATATCCATTCAAGCCAACGTAGAGAAAAAGGAACAAAGAGAGGGAGAGAGAGAGAGAGAGAGAGAGAGAGAGAGCGAGGGGTTCTATTCCCTTTTCGGTCGTCGTCGGGGCGCGGCGGCGGCGACGGCGGCAGTGGCAGCGGCTTTTCAAGACAACTCGCGTGTTTCTCTCCCTCTCTTTCTGTACACTACACACAGATACACATTGACGCTTTCTCTCTCTCTCTCTGTCTGTCTTTCTCTTACTGTACAAGCGTTGGACGAGTGACCTGCTGTTGTTGCCGACGCAGCAATTGAGCGAATAGCCCCCTCGTCTCTCTCTCTCTCTCTCACTCCCTCCCTCTTTCTCTCTCTCTCTTTCTCTCTCTCTCGTATATAATATAACGTCGTCGTCTCTCTCGTCACTTGGGGTGGAGTCAGGAGTGTGTCCACGTAAGAAGGGAGGGGATATATTCTACACTTGCGCGCACGTGGGGCAATTTACGTAATCGTACACTCCTCTCTCTCTCTCTCTATCTCTCTCTTTCTCTCTTCAGCAGGCCCGGATCGAGCTTCCCCCCCTTTACACCCTCTTCACCAAAATTCTTATTACCCACCTGTGTATAGATGTAAACATATACTTATGTATGGCTATGGGTGAGTGCGATAGGTGTGGGTGCAATGCGCGTAAATATTTGATCATTTTTTACGGATGTTGTCTTTAAAATAGCTTGGTGTACAGGGTTAAAGTTTTCAAAGATTAAAGGCATTATACTGTTTGATAAGGAAGCAACCATCTGATCGTAATGTCCTTATCAATTACTATTTTCTATTCATCGTTGGATAGTTACGTGTTCAACAAATTCAAATGATTATGGGAAATTTCTGTTCAATACTCTTTTCATCGTATTATGCTAATAGTCAACAGAAATTACGTGCAGGCAGTAAAAAATCGTGAGCTTTCTTTAGATTCGCTTTTTATTTTTATTACCCGCTAAAAAGAGTTATTCGATTACCCGAATTGTTCTAACACTTTCGTGTATACCTTGGAAGTACCGCGCATGTTTAACACATGTGCTTAAAATTCACAACCCATCGGAGCGTGTGTGTGTGTGTGTGTGTTTAGTAGCGTGTACGGGGGTGAGGGAACGTGCGAGAGAGCAAGAGATGTGGAAGTTTTTTGAAAGGCGCAAGTGCCACACGCGTGTGACACGTTGAGAATAATGCACGGGAGAATGGGTATGTGTGTGCCCGTCGACGTTTTCTTGCCTTTTTTTCTTTCTCTTTCTATCTCTCTCTCTTCCTTCACTGTCGCTTTTGAGTTCAGTTGCCACTGCTGCTGCTGCTGCTGCTGCTACTGTTGCTACTGCTTCCGCCCGCAGTCTTTAAGGAATTTCTTCTTTCGGCGCGGAATTCTTTATTGTTTTGTTTATGGGGGAGTTAAAGGAGTATTTTGTTTCTCTCTCTCTCTTTTTATTAAGTGTTTTGTCTGGCATTCGGTACAATGGTACTTCACTGCCGAGAGCGTGGAATTTGGTGGATTCTTAGGTGGGTTTTCAAGGAAATGCTTTGTTATCCCACTTTTTTTCATTAACGTACCATGCACCACTTTTGTGATGTAAAAAAAGGCATAAAGTTGTTTATCTTTTCGAGTGATTTGGTTAAACTTTATATTCTAGTTCAAATAGAACAAGAGTATGAGTAATGTTTTAATAAGTGAGAGAGTTACTAAATGAAATCAATTATGGTCATTAGTTATTGACTGGGGTGACTCGCGCCACGATTAGTTCTCGATGTAATGTCGATTTTATTTTATTATTTGGAAGCGAAGTCATTCGTCTATTTAATACTACTATGCGAAGTCACAAACTTACCATTTTTTCTGCGTGCTTTGAGCTAGTTTCTCGAAATGATATATTGGCTACAAGGTGACCATGTGCTTGGGTTCAGTAAATGCGGACATTGTATTCGTGTTTTCCATAATGAGGTAGTGATCTTTTCCAGAATTCGAGGAAAAGGTCAGAGTTAGTTCGGTCTGCGATCTTTTTCTTGGACGATCGCGTCGATGTCTTGGAACTTTGTTGAATTTCTTTCGCTATTCTTATGCTGAACGATCATTTATTTTATTGAATTATACGAAATTGTGCACGTCAGATGTGCCTCTGCCTATGTATCGAGGAGTTAGGATCACGGTGAATTAATGATTTGCTTGTACTTTAATATGGTGATTATTCCAAATGTAAATTACCTACACGTAAATGATGCGATCGTCGTTTACCATAAAGTGGATTATAAAGTACACAATGGATCGCGTGCATTGAAATAAATGACCTTCGTCGAAATCTTGCAGCCTGTTCTTTATTTCGATCAACCAATGCGATTTAAAGAGACATAGTATACATATAATACCCTATAACCAACATATGCAAATTTTTGTCCCCTTAAATTTTGGAAGACGCCTTGAAAGAAAGATAACGAATTAAAAGAATACATACTAAAAGTATCAGTTTCAAACTACGAATCTATGAAATAGATCAGCGTCTTATGAGATTCTAGTAGAAAACTGATTATACTCAAGTAAAAAGGTCTGTTTAGTCTGGGATATGTCTGATTAAAAAAAGTTATCAGTTACATATCACAGAGGATTATAATTTATCTAAATTAATATTGATATCAAATAATACTTGTAACGTAAAATTTTTGGCTATACAGTGTGAAGATGCACACAAAAACATATTTTACTTAAATTAAAAATATCACACAAATTAATTATGTGCATCATCACTTTTCATTTATTTTGTAAAAATAAAACATGTTTTCTTTTATTAATTACATTTCCAATCCGATATTATTTTAAGTAGAATTTTTTATTTTTCTCGTATAAGTTAACAATAATGTCTATAACATAATTAATATTACAAGCCAATGTTGACATCTTCATTGTTATTATCATTCAGATGGTAAAGCAGCACGTCGATAAAGAAGCGATTAGCACAACCGGTCCCCCCTCATTATTCGCAAACTTTCACATCCCCCAAAGTCCAAGAGTCCCTCAAAACTTATTAACCCTTCCATATATTTTATTAAAATAAACATCCGCAGCTGCGAGCAATGTTTCGAAACTCCAAAAAGAAAAAATTCAACCCCGCCACACTAACCGTATAGCCAATTAGACAGGCTGTAAAAGAAACTGCTTTCTCGAATTGCAGATAAGTCGGGGCGCGCATACATTTGAATAAGAGTGAGCGAGGGAAAGATGATGCAGCAGGCGATGAGACGAGTAGTATTGGCGCAGGCTGGTGCCACCAAGCGGCTTCTACTCAACGACAGCCGGCTGCGCTCCTACGCCTTGGCCAAGACCGAGCCCGAATTGACCGCCGTACGCTACAAAGTCGAACGAGGGCCCTATGCCGTGATCGGCGACGCCCACACTAAATTCTTCGAGGGACTGTTGGGCACGGACCGGGTCATCACCGAGCCCGACGAGTGCGACAGCTACAACATCGATTGGCTCAGAATCGTCAAAGGTTGAACCGTGTGACTTTTTCATCTTTCTTTCTTTCTTTTCATGCTTTTATGGGTTATTTTATTTGACGGGGAAAGAAATCGACCGGTATAACTGTTTTACCGATGTATGGGGGGTCTGGGATCGGTTAGAATCGCGCTTTCCCATTTTGCAGATACAAGCATTTAAATGACCGATTTTGAGTATCAGCTTAATAGAATGTAAAATATTTGAGAACGTGTACTGATAAACTAACAAAACTACACTAATTAAACCTTTTATAATTCGAATAATTGAGTCTACATGAATATTTTAATTATGTTATATGGTAGCTGCGCGATAAAGTTCGTAAATAATCAAGCAGTGCAGAGCGGAATATTCGTACTTAATACGGATTCTATATTTTATACGGTAGTTAAAAGCTCTTTCCGCTGCAGAAGTATCGAAGCCCCGGTGAAATTTCGGATTCCCCTCAGTGCCTGTTCGGTTTAATTTGACGGCATCGCGAAATATAATGTTCCCTCAAGAAACATATTTCACGTCCCCTTAAGGAATCGTTATAGATACCACGGTTATTTCACTTTTATTTTATTGATATATTTAAATCAGATAAAGGACATTGTACAATCTCTCGCAATAAAAATTAGTAAAGGTAAATTTATACATTTACATTAACATCTAGGTTTTAATAAAAGATATATTCAAACATTCAGTTTCATTGCATACAATAAATTGGCGGATAAAGCATAGCGTGTAACAGGAAAGTCCGTAGCCCAATCGAAAAATAATTAATTGAAATTGCATAATCCCTCTTTCGTCCGCAGCTGAGAAAAATTATCAACGCGGCATTTCCTGAAATCACTTTGAACAGTCCGACCCGCTACGGTAAATATACTTTAAATATACGTACAACTTGATACTACAGTCCATTCATAAAAAAAGCGTAGCACGTGCTGCGGTCGTTGATGCAACTTTAATTGGGCTGCCAAGTCCTTGCTTACGCATCAACGCAACGAATTTATTCTATCTATAATATTTTCAGTATAAAATTCTAAATAAAAACAGATGTTTTATTCCTTTGACGTTGCACACTCCTCAACTTGATCGTCAAAACGTCTAATTAAAACTTTATTGTACTAATCAAACGTTTAATTACACAAGTGCTCAACGCAGTTACAGAACTGCACAGCCCATGAAACGTCCCAAAAGACGTCATTAAAAACACGCGCGCGGCCAAAGAAAAGTCGAAATACTTTCGAAAGAGAGCCTGCGCACATGTGTGTGCAAAGACCCGCGCTCTCCCATAGACTCGTCGCCGCGCTTACCCTCGTATACGAAAAAAGAAGAAGAAAAAAAGAGGAACCTATAGAGATAAATTAAGATACCCAGATATCGTATATATACCGGGCCACATAGGACTATCGCTGATTTACGACGGCCGGAGACGGGGCCCCGGTCGTTTCTTTCTTTTTAATCTTTTTCTCTCACTCTCTCTCTCTCTCTCTCTCTGTCTCTCTTGGTCTCTATACATACTATGTTTTGTACAACGGTGTGTATATATGTATATAGGCTCGAGTCGCGTCGTGCTTAAGCCAAAGAGCACGGAGGAGGTCTCGGCGATACTCAGGTACTGTAACGGCGAGAAACTCGCCGTCTGTCCGCAGAGCGGCAACACCGGCTTAGTCGGTGGCAGTGTGCCCGTCTTCGACGAGGTCGTTATCTCGATGCGCCTCATGAACCAGATCATCAAGACCGACGAATTGGCCGGTAAGCTTGGAATTCCCTACCTATATACTCTCTATCTCTCTCTATCTCTCTCTCTCTCTCTGTCTCTGTCTTTTACTATCTAGATGTAGAGTCTAAGGCCCCCGGGTAATTGGGAGTGCGGGGATAATGGGAGAGTCGAATTGTGCGGGTGTTGTTGCGAGCTGATGCTGCCGCCGCTGCTGTGCTGGTTCGGGAATATTAATTAGGCAAGGGATCGAGATGGGATTGGTCCTTTGATATGCGACGAATGTGATTTTTCACTTGTACATTTTATTATACGCGTTATCAAAATTGATCCTTTGGCAGTACAAGAATAACCCTGAACACCAACTAACAATAAACAGTACATAATATTATGTACTTACTGAACAAGTGATCAAAATTACTGCTTCATCAGAATTGTTAGGCTAAAGCAGGCTAATTTTATTATAATGTCATTGTACAAATGAAACTGAGTAGCTTTATCAAATCTCTTTCTCTCAAGCCAACGATGAAAAAATCCAGCGTCGATAAAGTAGAAATCGCCAAACAGCTCGAGCACAGTAATCCCCTCCTCTCAAAAAAAGTAAGCATTCTAGAGCTATACCTATTATACGCACCGACCCCCGTGCACAGTGAAAATCTCTCATTCTCTCTCTCTCTCTCGGGCCTCGATTATTGCGCCCCGTGTAAAAGTCCATCCCCGAAATGAGGGAAACGGGCGACAACACTTTTGCCAAAAGTTAATGGCGGTGTCGAGGCTCTGTGTGTGCGCTGCAGCGTTGCGACCTTTGAAGTTCGGAGGAGCAGTAAAAGAAAAGAAAGAAAGGAAGAAAAAACACACACACAAGGTAA
Source organism: Megastigmus dorsalis (assembly GCA_900490025.1). Classification (NCBI taxonomy): domain Eukaryota; kingdom Metazoa; phylum Arthropoda; class Insecta; order Hymenoptera; family Megastigmidae; genus Megastigmus; species Megastigmus dorsalis. Next base: position 20,708 of record UELU01144623.1, read on the forward strand.
GAAAGAGAGGGGAAAAAAGATCGGCGGGTCGCGCAGTAGGGGAGAACTTGGGAGAAAGGTGTATATATATATATATATATATGTGTGTAAGAGACGATAGCTGGGCTACCTGGTGTTCCGAGCTGCAGCTCTCCCGCTCATGAAATAAACACACGCGGACATCAGTAAGCGGTCAGTGTCGAGCTGAGCAGCCGCAGCTCGTAAAAAGGGATAAAGAGGGCCCCAGTCAAGGTCGGTTTTTCGGGATGGACCTGTGCACTGTTATATATGGGACTCTTTGGCTTGTCATTTGCTTACATTATTCTCGCTCAACTTCATCTCTCTCTCTCTCTCTCTCTCTCTCTCTCTCTCTCGGTTTCCTTTTGCCTTTTCCAATACGATCCCTTTCACTTTTTCCACAAATTATGCAAGGTTTACTTTTTCGAATTCAGCTACAGTGCGCGGTTAAACGCTGCAGATTATTTACGTTGTTTATAACGATTGTAAACTCCATTTTTTCATAACAATTCTCTTATTGGCAATAGAAAATGGAAACTTTATAATTTGCAATATAAAATGTCGATCTTCATTGTTATAAAATAAATATACGTGATTCCGTGGTCTTCAACATTTCCGAGAGAGGAAAGGAGAAAGAGAAAAGAACAGTCATCAACGCGAAAAAAAAAAAAGGCAAAGAACCCATAAAGGATCGAAGTAACAAGTGAAAGATTCCCTACAATTATATACATCACCTCGTATATACAGTTGCGAGTATAGCATCAATCATTCCTCGCGTAATAAGCCCGGCGCGTTGGGCGCATCGAGCCGTAACGAAACAGATCACAGCTCCCTCGAATTCATTACCATCGCATCTCGGTGGCACATCGTCCGCTATATATATAAAAAATCCCACACACACGCGCTCGTTTCCTCGCTCGTGTCTCGCTCGTGGCGTCCAAATAACGCCACGCGACGATAAACTGCCGCGCTGCACCACTTGTGCTTGGCTCGGTGCGTGCGCGGATCCACTCCGCTAATGAGAGTCGCTATATGCCCTTCTAATAACGAGGCTAATCTAGATCCCGCGAACAACACACGCCACGCGATTCCTCCCTACCTATCCCCCCCTCCCCCCCCCCTGTGTATAATATGTACCGTAATCCGGGCGCTTCCTTTTCTCTCTCCTTCTGCACTGCAGGCCTGGCCCGCGCTTTTTCCTCGTAGACCGTTAGTATGTACAGCCGCATGACGAGAGAGAGAGAGAGAGAGAGAGAGAGAGAGAGATAGTCTCTCTCGTGCAGGCTGCTATAAGGGGTCGGGACGTATATAGCCAAGGAATGCACGGGCTGCTGTTGCTGCTGCTGCTGCCGCTGTGATTTTTACCTTCTTTTGCGGAGCGAGCGTGCCAACTGTGTTGAGTGTGTGCGTACGGGTATGGGTTGGGTTGGAAAAAGTTGGAGTCAGCTCTTTGGCTCTATATTGATTGTTGTTTTAGATGAGACGCGTGCGATGGATGGATTATTATCGTGTTCTCATCGATTGGCTATCGATTTTTTTTCCCTGCTGCTGCACTTGATGAAAAATTTGTAGTTATATATGCACGATCTCGTTTGCGGCTCTATACGCAGTTAAACGCTGGGTTGTTGAATCGCGAGGATGAAGTATCGGTTTTGATACTCTCGAATGGCATAAATTATGCATGCTGTTCTATAGATAGATTAAGATTTAACGTTATTTCATTGTTAACCCAAATGTCGTACGAATATGCATACATATATAAACCACCCGGGTTTCTGGGTGACCTCGTATCGAAAATTGCAGATCGCACTCGCGAAGTATAAATCTAATATTACTTTCTTCGTCTCAAACTTGGATGTGTAATAATACTTCATGTATGGCACCAATTCATTATGAGTGTGTGCGCGACTGTGCTAATTATATTTATAGTAAGTGGGAATTATTGGGGTTATTCTTTAAAAGTTTATCCATACACCTTCTTAAAAGCTAAACAAAGAATATAGAGTTCTGTGGAAAAGGAAGTATTTTTGTTTTCAAGCTACTACGATAAATAAATAAATACAGATAAACGAAAAATAAAGAATTTCTATTCATAAATCCAGTAACTTACATAATGGTATGATAATATTTAAAAGCGTTTATTATAAATAGAAGTAAAAATGATTGGTCGTTCAATATGCTAATGAGGCTATTAATTTGAAATATAATGCCTGCAATAGCCTCCCAACTGCACTATTACTATAATAATATACTAGCTTACAAATCGATATTGTATTTATGGCAAAACGGTTAGATTTTTATTACTTCTCTGCACAATAGTATCTTTTGCAATTCAACAAACTTATTCCTACAAATATATAAATTTAAACATAACACAAGAGCACATGTGTGTATCTTACTGCAAAAAAAAAACACCTAAACGGTACGCGCAACGACAAAAGAGCACCGCTTGAAAAATCACATTGTATCTTTGGCTCTCACACGACCGATAATAATCCATCTTAACTCTCCCACAGAAGCGTATATATATATATAACCTTGCGAAAAATTTCACGCCCGAAACCCGCTATACAGGGCCTAAGTTGCGCTCGTGTGTATCCCAGATGTTTTGCAGGTGTGTTGGTGTGCGAGGCCGGTTGCGTGCTGCAAAGTCTCGAGGAGCATCTGAACCGCGTGGGCCTGATGATGCCGCTCGACCTCGGCGCCAAGGGCAGCTGCCTGATTGGCGGCAACCTATCCACCAACGCGGGCGGCCTCAGACTATTGCGCTACGGTAATCTACATGGGAACGTGTTGGGACTGGAAGCTGTAAGTACAAAATCACCGAATTAACGGGTGGGACGATGCGTCCCGGTCATGTTGCACGCTTTCATCGTCTGTTGCTCATTAGTTACTGGTGTCGTGGCTATATAGACGACGTTCATTGGAATAGGGCTTTTTTTCTTATGCACATTTGGTCCGCTATTGGTACTTTATCGTTGAAAAGATTTCGGTCAGTTGCAAATATTTAAAAGAAAATGTTGACATATTTTTTTAAAAAAATTTTATTTTTAGCTTTATACAGCTGGGGGTTAACAGACTTATATTTATATAATAATTCAATTTATTTTTAACTACACTTATTGAATATTTTTTTACACACTTGCAGTTAATGAATGCATTTAAAATTAAGCTACCGCAAGTACAATGTATAATTCTTGTAATATTCGCATCGAATATTAATACCAAAACGTTAAGATTTTTAAGCCAATAATTTTTTTTTGTCAAACTCCGTACGTACAACTAATGAATAGTTTCTAAAAACCAACTTGCTGGAACAAAATTAACGAACTACAATTAATCTTTTCAAAGCCCCACTGTCAAAATCAATGAAAACTCACAGCTACATATATACACCTCATATCAATCAAAAAACATCAAGACAACGAAACTATATATTATCGAAGAAAGAAACAGAGAGAAGCATAAAAAGAACTGCATCTCCTCGGTCCATTGATCCGCAATATCTATTGTTTTGCTCGCAGGTGACGGCTAACGGTAACGTGATCGACTGTCTGAACACCCTGAAGAAGGACAATACCGGCTACCACCTGAAACACTTGTTCATCGGCTCGGAGGGCACATTGGGAATCGTGACGAAGGTGGCCATACAGTGTCCCACCCTACCCAAGGCCATAAACGTTGCTTTTTTGGGTGAGACGCATTATAAACTCGCGGCTCTCGAGCTGCTATACGGAGAAACCATATCTTTCTTATATACATATATATAGACGTTAAGCGTGTAATTCGGTCGGTCGAGCCGGTTTCGAAAATCCGGTTGACCTGACTCTTTTTTTCTACGCGCTCGTGGCGCACGCGCCGTTGCAGTTGGGGAAACGCGGCGGGCCTTTTTTGTTGCTCTGTTATACTGTTGTTGCGGCTTGACCCCCCACCCGCCTGAAAGAGATACTATGCTTTATTTTTTAGATATTAGCCGAGCTGACTTTTAATGCTCTTTTTAACATTTTTATTACAGTTGTGTCGCTGACCTTTCAATCTTTTACATTTCGGTAAATCTCTACAGCTGACCATTTTGTTCATTTTTATGCTAGTTTGTAGGAAAATTAATTAACATTAATTTACCCTCGTAGAAAATTGATGAGTTTGACAGGTGTTAACGTGTTAATCAAATGACAAAGTTTTTTTTGACTATTTAGGAAACAATACATATAAGTTCAAATGTTCTATACCGCGAATTATATTATTTAGCTTTCAATTATATAGTGTATATAGTTTTTATTAAGTTTTTATTAAGGGAGTTCTCTCGATAATTGAATTGATGATGTCAATGACTTACAAATTTTTATGTAGCAAGGTAAATGATTGAAGAAGCTCCAGTTAAAATTTCGAGAGGCTAGGGTACTTCAAAGCCGAGAAATAAATATTATTGTTATTAACAGTTTTTAACACGTAGTCTTATGGGAAAGATTTTCTTTTTTTCGATTGTAAATTAATTGATGATGACAGCTTTACGATTTTTTTGTATAGTAATCGAGAAAATTTTTTTAATGTTTAGCAATTTTCTAAAGTATCATAGGGTAACTGTGAAATAAGATGGAGTAGATATTTCATGTATAAATCTCATTTGCCTATAGGCTTACATGCAGAATATATACCTGTATATACTGACTGCACTGGTCAAATCTATTGAATTCTGTACTTGACTTACTACGTATAAAGAGAACCTCCTTAAAGAAAGTGAAAAGGTTTCCTTTATTCTCGCAGTTCGAATTTTCAAATATTCGCGCCAAAAACCAAAACTAATATTTCCCTCGGAACAGGTATGAAGGACTTTAAGAGCGTGCTGGAGACGTATCGTATGGCAAAGAGCGAGCTGGGAGAGATCCTCTCGTCCTGCGAATTTTTAGATAGAACCTCGATGGATGACGCCAGGAAGATGCTGGGCTTGAGGAGTCCACTCACGAGCGAGCACGAGTTCTACGTGCTTGTCGAGACGGCCGGCAGTCAGATGTCCCACGACGAGGAGAAAGTTAATGCTTACCTCGAGAAGCTCATGGAGAAGGGCATTGTCGACGATGGTACAGTGACCTCCGAGCCCAGCAAAATCAAGGTACGCTATTATGACCTTTTGTTTTTGTCATTTTGGACTTAGCCGACAGGTGGCGTTTCGAAACACGCGTTGAATTATGCATGCTATATTCTACAAGCTAAAACTTTTTGATTCTTAACACTAGGATCAAAAATTCCGCGTTTGCTATTTAAATGTTTATTTAATTCAGTCATTTAATTTAATTTCGATAGTTTGATGACTACCTATTTTTAAAAATGTCAACACCAATTCATGTATAGAGTATATTACCCAAAATTTATGTAGAGTGAAAAAAGGTTCTATTTCAACTTTTCAGTTTGGAAAAGGTTTTATCTCAACTTTTCAAGCTAAAAACGACTTATTTCAGCTTTTTGGTCAATAAACGTGTTTTCTTTTGACTTTAAGTTAGTAGGAATTGCATAAACATAAAATTTTATATTAAAACTTTTCTCTCAATCTAAACTATACTTATATAAAAAAAAAAAACAAGATTTATGGTATATTCTTGTGTGGAAGTATTAATTTCTACAAAAGAAACGTCTGAGAGAGTTACAACCTCTTTGACCTGAAAAATTGAAACAGAACTTTTTTGACCAGAATATTTGAAACCGAACCTTTTTTCACTGAGACGACGATATAAAAATGCCCAATAGATAATTGTTCCTAATAAGCACTTCGAGTTTACTTATTTGGAAATTCTTTTTTGCACGTGTAGAGCATCTGGGAGATTAGAGAGCGACTGGCCGAGTCACAAACGAAGGAGGGTTATCTTTTCAAGTACGACATTTCCTTGCCTTATTCCCATTTCTACAAAATCGTTCCGGTGATGCAGGAGCGCGTTAAAGGATGCAACATTCGATTTGTCACTGGTTTCGGACACATAGGTAGGTTTTAATTGAGCAATCAGTTTCTATTTTTACCTTACTCTAAGGATGAATGATTTATTTTCCCGAAGTTTTAAATGAGCATACGGTAATAATTTACAAAAAAAATTTACTATTTTACAATTAATCAACTTAACCAAGCTATAGCTTATTATCAGGAATATTTATTATCTTTTATTCATTATTAAAATACGTTGTAACATTTCGAAATTAAATTTATAACATTCGATATTGAGCTACATTCGTTCGTTCATAAAAAGAATCGGATGTAAAGTTTATACTCAGGGGAATGAATATAATATTATTGGATTGAATTACCAATTTTAAACCAGGATTTGACCTGCTAACCAGGATAGCATGACCCAAAAACCTTTTTAAACATTGTTATAAGTTCGAATTGATTTTCAATATTAAGTTTAATTAATGGATTGTTGCAAGCAATGAAAAGAGCTTTAAATGATATTGCAAGGACGATTCCATAAGTATTTCGCATACGATCAATCTTTATGGCAACTATTTAAATTTCTTTTCGCATCTCACGTCTTCGAGTATCAATATAAATGAAGTGTTGGCATTATCTATTTTGCTCAAAGACTTTCTATAATAATAGATACTTATATACTACCTACATCTAAATTTTTTATATAATGTACCTATTCATGAATTTTCGTTGAGTCATACTAGGATAACTGCATAAAGGAATAATATTCGTCGACATTTCATGTATATGACTTAGCTGTCTTCTTTGATATAAACAGTCAATCATCTTTATAGGTAATACATATGAATGTAGTTGAAAGTAGTCCTGTGACTTGATCTTTTTTATCAATCAAACCTATGAATTTATTTCAATCCTTTTAGTTTATAACAAAATCATTTTTCATTTTATTTGTACAGTAATGTTAAAAAAATTTTCTTTGCGAAAGAGGTTATCGATACGACGTTAATCTTTTAGAAATATTTAATTTTTGTTTATGTTTTTCGATTTTGAAGGAAAATAAATAATATCCGAAAGATTTTTGTTGGTTTCGTTCAAATATTAAACAGTCAAATCATTAGTAAAGATCTATTTACAGAAATTAAAAATCACGGGAAAATCAATTCGGAAAAACAATTTATTGTTGACTTATATTTAGTATTGCTCGTTTCTAATCTGAAAAAAGATATAATTACGAAAGATTTTGGATTATATGGGCACATTTGATGAAATAAATAGAAACGCACTTTGTGTACAGTAAGCATGATGGGAGAAGCGAGGAAGGGATTGGAAGGTAGGGGCGCTAAAGGAATAATTCAGTTTGGCCCTAACTTCGCCTAAGCTTGTTTCAAGGGTCACATGCCTTAGGCATCAAAGTTGTAGCTTTACTGTTTTTACTGCTTGAGCGTATTCTTTGAAGACCTGATTACGCATTGGTTTTATTCCTTTCAGACAATCAAGTATGAAAATCTCATTTACAATTTACATGTATTGTTCACTTCCTGCACCTCGTATCGAATTACAATCAAAATCCATACTGACTCGATCAAAATACTCTTTCTCAGTCTTTTGTTATTATTATTATTATTTTCAATTTGAAGTAGTCTTATATTTTTAATAAAAATTGTACAACATATGTGGATGTATACTTGAATCATATATATCTATCAAAAAATTATGATTTGTAAACACTCGATATTTAGTTTATCTGTTTAAAAAATTATTATGTGTACATAGTACACAGTGTACAAGTGCGAATTTGTATTTTATATTGTGTAAGTTTTAAGAAAGCAGCAATATCAAACTTGAGCAAGAAAAAACATGTTGTAATCAAACGTGACGTGTCAGTAGTAAACCGATGACACTAAACTCGATAATGTAGCTTTCCTCACAATTTACTTACTATCAATGCCATTATTCCCAATGTCTCGTGGCCGTACGTGACACTCGTAAACTACATTTTTTTTTTCTTTCAAAAAGCTCATAAAAATCTAGGCGATATACACTTCATTCAAAAGCAGCCGAATAAACGTTTTCGATTGGGTTCGCGATTTCTGTTTATCCATAGGCGACGGGAATCTCCACCTGCAGATCTCGGCCCCGGACTTTGACGAGGAGTTGAACGCCTTAATCGAGCCGTACTTGTTCGAGTACGTGTCCAAGGTGCAGGGCAGTATCAGTGCCGAGCACGGGATCGGATTCAAGAAGGCCAAGTATCTGCACTACAGCAAGGACGACTCGGCGATCGAGCTGATGCGCACCTTGAAGAGGACCATGGATCCCAATGCTATACTCAACCCTTACAAAGTCATTTGCTGAGGCCCGAGACGTCGCGATCTGTTTCTCTGTACACTTTTTGGATTTTAACGTCGCCTGACGTTGGTGCTTTGAATCAGTTTGGAAAAGTTTTAGAATTTTTGAAATTGAGCAGCGTCTTCCATTGCTTATTTTAACTGCACATGTCTCGTGCTCGGTATGCTTTACATTAGAGCTCTTTGCATATACTCGTGTGTTACAAAGGAGATTATCTTTTGGAGGGTGATAAGACGGATATGTAGGTACCTGAATACAAAAAATTGCCTTCTTTCAGTAATTCACCTCAATTGCTTAATTTAAGTACAAGGCTATTATCCAAGTGCGACATCAATAGAAAGAAAAATGGGTTCGCTATATATAAGGTACAGCGCTAACTCGAGTCGCTTGTCATTCTTTGCAGATGCTAATCGTATTGCACGTTAGATCCTCGTTACATATTCATTTGAAGAAGTCATGTCCCCCATTTACCCCACGGCTCATTATATGAACTACTCGAAACCGAAATTGGATTCACGTCGTGGGATAGTGAATTTTTCTGCGGCTTTACACTTTTTAGAATATAACTCGCTCTGTATAATCTTGTTTAAATTATGATAAATAACGAATCCATGTATACCATGTTCGGGAATATTCGTTGCTGTTTTCTTTTTTTTGTGCAGAGACTATAGAAGCGAAAGAGCTTTGAATATCATTGGCGGCGTATCCATGCGAAGCGAAACATTATAATCGTATATCTTCTTTGCCTTCGCGTTCGAGTCCTGCATTGTCAGTTGGAGAGGAAGTTTCTATGGCTCTAAGAATAAAATTCACGATCCTCTCGACGAGGTTATAAGACGTCCTGTTGCATACAACGATGTACCTAATATACCGACCTTGTACCTTTTACTTTCGCGAATGATAAATGATATTAATCCATTTATATGCAAACTTTAATAAGCAGTGAATATGATTAATGGATTTTTAAATTTAGATGTTCGAGACTGCATAGGTAGGCTTGAATGTCGATTTTATTTTTTGATTTGTTGTTTTACTATGCTATGTTTAACTAGAAGAATTACACCTATGTACCTAAATGATTTTTAAGTAGCGGACGATTGAATTTTTAATTAGGGAAGTAATAGTTAAAAAGACGTGATGATCAACTGAGATTTTTAGACTTATTTTTGAGTGCACTATTACTTTTAAAATATTATTTTGTTTGTATGAACAATTTATAACAGACCATTAAAAAATGTAGTATAGAGACTGAATAGGAATTTTGGATTAATTTGGTAGAATAAATTGTGCTATATTTTTATATTAAAAGAGGCTGACTGTTTTTCGATGTATAAAGTATTTTACATCATGATCGAGGTAAAAGCATAATTTTTGAAATTTATACAAACAAACATATAGTTCCTATCTTGAAAGTGATTCCGTGCTTTATAGAATATTTAGATATACATATAAGCTACAATGAAAAATGAATAAGAAGCGTAAAATCCTAATTAAGTTTGAAAAATTGAAATATAAAAAAAATATAATTATAACTCTGTTATCTCGTGTATGGTTGCTCAAATGTAATTGTTTGTACTATAAGCAGATTTTAAAAAAAATATATTTTTTGAGATATATATTTGTTCATTTATGTATTGTTAATGTATTGTTATATTGTTATTTTTGTGTATGTGTATCATATCGTTGCTGTATATCTTACATTCCAGATTAAAAAATGTATTCACTTGAATAAATAGAATTTTAAATTTATGCTATAATAGAAATATTTATTCCATGCTCCACCATTCCAACAATATAAGTATAGAAAATATTAAATAAGATATCTTATTTAAAAACAAATATACGTACATATACTAACTTACAATCTAAAGTGGCTCATAAAAGACATCTGTATTATTAAAAAGATTCAATTTCCTCATTACGATTTTTACCGTTCGTCTTTTCTCGAGAGAGGCGCGAATAAGGCGATAAAGCTTAAGTGGAAAAGTGGCTGAGTAGCGTCGCATTTTATAAACGCGATTTATCGAATCTCGAGTGCGAGCTTCTGACTATCTCTTTTTTTTTTCTTATCCACTCTACTTGCACACGAGGGTAAGTATACTTATTAGCGAGTGTGCACTAATTAGTAGCGATTTCATTAGTTTGAATGGCCAATAAAACTTTCGTTCTTTTTTTTTTATATGTACGATATAAAAAACGGACATGCAAAAAAGTTTAATTAGAAAGGTATGATTACAGTCATTGCCTTTTTATGAATCTTCCTTGATCACCGGCTTTAATAATAAAAGTTGAATTTTTTACAACTTTTTGCGAGACCAGATGCCTAATCTCCCAATCAAGTAAAGACCGAATGCACAAGGCAATTTGTTTAAGTAAAAGTAGGTCAATTTAAATAATCTATTTCATCAAATGGAAATCAAACAATATTTTGACTTGAAAATGCTTTTCTCAACATTCCGATCTGAAATGAATTTTTGGGCATTTCAAATAGTCAAAAAAAGAAAATATCCCATTAAAACCTATGACTAATTCGTTAAAGAGAAAAAGTTTATAAAATTTTCATTCCGAAGAGAATCGATGCCGAGGATGGAGAGCCGGGCGCGGGCGCGTCAGCGACAATCGTCTCCGCGATCGCCCTAATCAAAGCCGCGCACATAGGTCTCCCAAAATACCCCGCAAACTCTCTCCTCTCAGCTACTCGCCCCCATTGTATTTCCGAAATTATTCACGCTATGCAGGGCTCTTCCTGCGCCTCTCCCCGCGATCGATACATACACACTTATATACCGTGTATATATACGTATACGTATGTATATATATATAGAGGGTCTGTGCAAGGGAAAAGCGCGGGACTCGAAAATACCGCATACATACATACATGGAAAGCGGAAAATCATTATATTCCAGTGGTTAGTCGGGCTGCACGAGACTCTCTCGTATAGCGAGCGCTTGGGAGATCGCGTGATTAATTAACGAGGCGGTGCGCTATTTTCAAGTGCACCGTGGTGGGGCGGGGTGGGGGGGGGGGCGCCCCGTGAGTCGTGCGAGCGCGAGAGAGGCGCCTTATTAAAAGTGCATCGCGGCTCGACGACTGCTGCTGCTGTTGATGTGGGGGACGGCAATGCATAGTTGTGTATGCGTGTCTGTGGTTAGCGATGTCGGGACTGGTTGAGCGGACTGACAGCGACATCTTGCGTGATTATGGGGAATGTTTAGGCAAGAGCGGTGCGCTGATAAGGATGAATGCTGCTTTTTCGACCGCTGATATTTGTTGCTTGACGAGATATTTTTTGTTTGTTAATTGGATGGTTTTGATTTTGGGTAGGGGGGGGGGGGGGGGGGGGGTTTATGTGGATATTTAGGAATTTTGGTGATTGCTGTTAGGATGTGTTGAATTCTGCAATCTTACATTTTATTGATGATTCCTTTGTTGCCTACAATTCGATAATTGAAATAATAGTAGTTTTCTGCAAACGATTGTTTTTGTTAATCTCGTGCATTGTCCATTAAAAATTAAACATATTTCATATTAAATTTTTAATAAAAAATAATCAAAGGTTTTAACTCGTTATCCTAAGAGAAAGCGTACAAAATGTTACATAAAAAAAAAACAAGTTTTCTCGCATCACAATTTCACTTTAATCGCTCATATACATAAAAAATAAAGCCATTAATTTTTTCGTAACCTGAACAGGTGTATGTTATAAAAGTCAAAATCATCTTGCAATAACTAGCACATGTCATTAAGTAAACATTTTGACATTATATTACGGTGATATAACTTGAATAATAAAATATTGAACAATATTAATTTGTACTTTGGTGGATATCTGATAAAAGGAAATAATGGAGGTCCAAAGTATGTATTTGTATATAAAGTATTTATTGACACAGTTCAACTAAATAAAAGGTACAAGGATGGTATATTAAGGAACGTCCGCCTTGGATGAGCTCACTGAGCGTACTGACTACAGCGCGGCGCTTCGTAAACAAAATATATTAAATACACATACTATATATCTTATATAGTTTAACGTGCTCGTGATTCCTATACATATACATATATTCTAACACTCCCACTTATAGGAGTCATAATAAGCACGAAATCTTGCATTGTTAACCACAATACTTTCAAATGCATTCAAAGAGCGCATACAACATAAATTAATTATATTTTTACGAGCATATGTTAATCAAATCTCTTAAATATTCAAAAGTTTTTACGGGTATCGCTTCAGTTAAAAGGTCAGCTTGCTGTTTTTCCGAACTTACGTATCCCACAACAAATAAACCATCTCTATAATTTTCCCTTATAAATTTATATTTAATATCAATGTGTTTTGTACGACAATGATATCGTTGATCTTTAATTAGTTGTATCGCACTTTGATTGTCAACGTATAAAGTAGATATTTTCAAACATTTATTAATATATATATTTTCGATTAATTTCTTTGTCCAAATGATCTCTTGAGCAGCGACGCATGCAGCTATAAATTCAGATTCGGTAGTAGAGAGTGCAATTGCACTTTGCTTGCGAGACCCCCATGAGATCAATGAGTCGCCTAACTTTAAAATGAAACCTGAAACTGACTTGCGAGTCTCATGATCGCTTGCAAAATCCGCATCGCTAAAAGCTACAATTTTTGAACAATCGTTATTTCTTTTGTAAATCAAGCCATGATTCATTGTTCCTTTTATGTACTTAATGATACGTTTAATTGCGTTCCAGTGGGCTTTAGTCGGATTTTCAGCGTGTCGACTAAGTACTTAGTGCTTTCCCCCCCTTTTTAAAAAATTGAAGAAACGGAATTTGGATCAATAGGTATACGTACACTCTAAACCCTAATCTCCAAAAATTGACCCGGAATTCTACAAATCGTACCGTTTGTAAGTTTGAAAACTACAAATCGCTAATTTTGGAGTTTACAAATATCAAATCGAATATTTTATACATTTAAAATTACGAAAATAATAGTTTTGTGCATATGAAATACCTAAAATATATCACGGGTTCTAGATTTTCGAAATCACAAAATTGACGTGTTTCTAATTTTCAAATTTACAAAACACCTTTATGGGGATTTGAAAACATGAAAATATTTTGTCAATTGATAAAAACTCGAAATTAAGCATTTTGTACTTTCCAAATCACGAAATTAATGTATTTACTGTTTTAAGAAGTACACATTTTCATTGTGGACATTTGAAAGTACCAAATTGAATTATTAACTTTCTTAAACTCCAAACCCATTATTTTAGATATTTAAAATCACACAAATAAAAGTTTTCTATAATTCAAATGTATAAAGTTGGAATGTGGACTTTTGAAAACACCAAAAAGTTTGGCCAATAAATTCTAACTCTAAATAACGAGTTTGGAGTTTTCAATTCACAAAACAAATGTACTTCAATCATTGAAATATAACAAAGTAACATTTTATATAAGTAAACAGAAATTATTCAAAATC
>UELU01144631.1:0-15619 GCA_900490025.1 Megastigmus dorsalis
AATCAAAATCAAATTCTTCAATCTCCAATCCTGTATTAATTGCTAATTACCTTACGAATTCGAATTCTAATACTAGTCTGAATACGAATTCGGATTGTAATATAAGTACTAATATGGAAGCAAATCCAGATTCAAAATCTCAATCAAAATCTCACTCGAGTGAAAAAATTATAAAGCAAGAATTAAAAGAAAATTTTACGCACTCTCCTAAATCTAAAAATGAAGTTATAAAACAAGAATTAAAAGAAAATTCTACGCAAACTCCTAAATCTAAAAATGAAATTATAAAATAAGAATTAAAAGAAAATTCTATATACCCTCCGAAATCTAAAAATGAAATTATCAAACAAGAATTAAAAGAAAATTCTATGCATACTCCTAAATCGAAAAATGAAATTATAAAGCAAGAATTAAAAGAAAATTCTACGCAAATCACTAAATCCAAAAATGAAAGTATAAAACAAGTTTTAAAAGAAAACTCTAAGCAGATCCTAAAACTCAAATCTGAAAATAATATTATTAAACAAGAATTAGATGGAAAACCTACACAATTTCTAAGCTTTAACTCTCAAAGTAGAGTTATAAATGAAATCCTCGCAAACTCGCACAGTAATACGAAGCTCTGCTATGAAGCATCAAAGTCCGTCTCGAATAGTCTTTCCGAGAAAGGGGGGAAGGAATGCAATAATATGGAAAGAAAATCTAATACCACAATTTGTTTCAAAAGTAAAAATTAGCGAAAACAAACGAGGAGAAATGTGTGAGGAAGAAACTCTATTTGAAGAAATGTGCTTATTACAAGAACTCTGCAGCAAAGGAATAAAAAATAACGGAGCGTTATACGAGATCGCAAAAGATATGGAAATATTAATACAAAATGTCGTGCTTAAAATTCTGAATAACGATTTATGCGCGCGCATAGCAGGGGAAGCATGCCAGGCGCTGCATACACTGAAACTCTACACTGAATCGGGTTCTTTATCTAGTGAAACTAGCAAAAATGAAATAGAAAGAACCTGGGAGGTAACTACAAGAATTAAAAAACTATTAAAAAATAAGGATGCAAAATTTGAGAAAGGAAAAAGGAGAGTTTTATGTATTAAAGAACACACGAACAATAGTAGGATAAAAGAGGTTAAACAACTACTGCGTGTAGATCATCTATCGCCTATAGAAAAAACTGAAATAGAAAAACTTATAACAAATTTCAGCGATATATTTTATATTCCGGGCGAGAAACTTACAGCTACTCCAATTCTCAAACTCATTATACCGACCCCCGACGATATCCCGATAACATCGAAACAATACCGCCTACCTCCCGTACATAAGGAGGAAATTCAAAAGCAGGTAAATGAACTGCTAGAAAAGGGGATAATTGAGCCCTCAACATCATCGTACTGGAGCCCATGTTTCCTAGTACCCAAAAAGGAGGATTTACAAGGCAATAAAAGATAACGGATGGTAATCGACTATAGGAAACTAAATGCAAAAACATTAGACGACCAATTCCCTCTACCGAACATTAACGACATTTTGGATCAACTAGGAGGATCTAAATATTTTTCAGTTTTCGACTTAGCCGCAGGATATCATCAGCTAGAAATTGATGAGAGAGACAGGCATAAAACCGCATTTGTAACTAATGGAGGTTTATATCATTTTAATAAAGGAAGTTTTGATTTGCGCACTATGCCTGCAACATTTTCACGCGCACTCACAATAGCACTGGCAGGGTTACTAAATAAAGAACTTTTCTGTTTCATTGACGATATAATTGTTTACTCGCGAACCTTGGATGAGCACATCTGGAACGACTGGAAAATCTGTTTTTAAGATTACGCAAAGGAGTACTAAAACTGCAACCGGAAAAATGCGAGTTTTTCAAGAAAGAAGTAACATATTTAGGCCATTTAATAGGTGCGCAAGGGGTCAAGCCCGATCCGCACAAGTTAGAAGCAGTAGATAATTATCCAAGACCGAAAAATCAAAAGAATATCAAGCAATTCTTAGGATTGGTGGGATATTACAGAAGAATTATTAATCAATTTTCTAAAATCGCTAAACCATAAACAGACTTATTAAAACAAGACGTGGAATTCGTATGGACGGAGGAAACGCAAGAAGCTTTTGATATACTGCGTAAAAAATTGTGCGAGGAGCCGATCCTCATTTTTTCAAATTTCGAGCAAAGTTTCAACTTAACGACCGACGCATCGGGATATGCTGTGGGAGGAATTCTCTCGCAAGGGAAAATCGGCAGCGACCAACCAGTCGCATACGTTTCAAGAGTATTAACCGATGTAGAGAAACGTTGGGACACGTTCAATAAAGAAGGACTGGCGCTGGTCTACTGCATTAAACATTTCAGACCGTATCTTTTTGGAAGACGTTTCTTTCTCATAACCGACCATAGGCCGCTTGTTTGGCTACAAACACACAAAGATCCCAACTCGCGTGCAATGCGTTGGCGACTGCTGCTTGCAGAATACGATTTCGAAACCATATACAGACCGGGCAGTCTAAACGTGGCAGATGCTCTATCTAGAAACCGAGTGGACAGAGTATTGACAATCACTGAAGAAACGAGTGTACACGAGGAAGGGGAGACAAGAAACCTCCAGCCAGGCACAGGTATGACCACTCGAGCACGAGCGGGACATGCCAAGTGAGCGACAAATACAAAGAGGCAATAAAAGCCTTACTCCCTCGCAAACATCAGAAACCAGCAGAGGAAAGTCATAAACCGCTCCAACCCGTCGAGAAGAAATGCGCCGAAGCGACACTACCACAGGTAAAAGAATTGGAACATATTTATGAGATAGACGCAGAGGCACAGATGAGTCACACGCAGTAAGAAAAGGAGTATGCAAATGAAGGAGAAAATTTCGACGAGGCGGGCTCGCACGAAAATACAGGGAATAACGAAGACCCGTATAGCTCTCTAAGCGTGGCTCGGGAGAATGAGTCAGAAAGGGCGGGAATATTAGAAAGACTGCCTCCGCAAGTGAATACGGAGAATAACGAAAACCCGCTAAACATAACTCCAATAAATACACGGGAAAAATTGTTTATGCGCAGGGACAATTATTTATACTTTATCACGACTACTGGAGAGCCATGCGATGACGGAGCCAAACAATTGAAACTACAAAATAAATTACCAAGATACAGAAACCTTGAGATTGGAGTTCCTATAGTTACTAAAGTCAATTCAAAAGTACATATAGTATTGCCACTTTGCAAAGAAGCACTCGTTGGACTATCGCTAATTAATAATAATCTAGAACAGCTGTGCAACAATTTAAAGGAACTCTTGGAAACACTGAAAATTCAATCGATAAGCATCGCTAAAACGGAATTTATAGAAAACATGAAATGGGAAGAGGTAC
This sequence comes from Megastigmus dorsalis, assembly GCA_900490025.1. NCBI lineage: Eukaryota > Metazoa > Arthropoda > Insecta > Hymenoptera > Megastigmidae > Megastigmus > Megastigmus dorsalis. Next base: position 3,393 of record UELU01144631.1, read on the forward strand.
TTAGAAAAATGAGAAAGGCATTTATTGAAACAAACACAAAATTAATAATATGCCTGGGTTTAATTCGATATCCCGTCGCGGCAGATAGAGAGATAATAAATAAGAGAAGCTCATTGCTCAGCAGTAGGTGGACACCGTGGAGTGACGAAAACATACAAACGAATTAAGCAGAATTATAACTGGGAGAAATTAAAAGAAGAAGTGCAAGGTTTCATTAGAAAATGTTTAGATTGCCAATTAAAAAAGTTAGTAAGAGTGAAAACTCGCGCGCCAATGATCATAACCAACACCGGCTCACATGCTATGGAGCGTATTAGTATGGACATAGTGGGAACTTTACCGAAAACAGTAAAGGAAAATGAATACATCTTAACATTTCAGGATCAACTGACAAAATTTGCGATTGCAGAACCATTGATAACGACTGCTGCTGTAGACGTAGCAAATGGATTAATAAAGAAAGTAATAAGAGTTTTCGGGGCACCACGCCTAAATGTAACAGATCAAGGCACGAATTTTATAAGTAAATTAATGAAACGGGTAGCTAAGCGATTCAAAATTAAACAAATACATACTACTGCATTTCACCCGCAAACAAACGGTTTTCTGGAAAGATCACATTCAAGTCTAATGGAATTAGTGAAATTTTTCGTTCACGCCAATAAAGTAGACTGGGACGAATATGTAGAGCTAGCGACCTTTAACTTTGATACGAGCGTCAGTGAGTCTACCTGGCACACGCCCTTTGAGTTAGTATTCGGAAGACTAGCTAGAACTCCGACCAGTGACCCACTAGAGGCGGAAGATTTACTGCCGATCTACGGTGGGTATATAAAAGAGATAGCCACGCGCCTCAACTCTCTACAAGGAATAGCTCGGGAAAATCTGTTAAAGGCAAAATTAAAATCCAAAGAGCATTATGACAGAAAGGTTAACCCTATCACTTTGCAAATAGGAGAGTACGTCTGGCTACAAAAGGGGCCTAAACCACACAAATTTGGTAACCAATACTCAGGATCATATTTAGTGTTGGAAGTATTCAACAATGGAAATGTCAAAATCCAGTTAAGCGAATCGAAAAATAAAATAGTGCACATTAATCGCTTACGCAAGTCTCATATTGAGCAGAAATAATTCGCTTATGCTTTCCACTCTTTAAGATAATGCTGAATAAAACATTGCAAAACACAAAAAAGGGTGCCAACACAAGCACGTAGCTACACACGCACATTTGCACACACACAAAAAATATAATATATAGATATATACGCACATCTAATCTGATTTAAGCACGCACACAAAATCAGCTTTATTGCAAAACGGGGCTTATGCAAACGCAATAAAAATAAGGCTAAGGAATGTAATAATTAAACAAATTGAATGTTACAGATGAAGGGTTTAATCCTGATGATGACCATATTTTTATTCTCAAAACTCCTCAAGGTATCGGCAATAATTGGCTACGATTGCTCGCAGCAAGTTTCAAATTTGACAACTTTCTCGTTAATTCACATGGGGGAATGCGATATAAAAGAGCCTGCGGTGGACACTACGAAAGTGCACGTTCGATTGCTACAATTAAATGAGTTTGCTGGAACACAAGTCAGATTATGTAAAGTACAAATTAAAAGATCGGTCAAGCACTGTGGACATTGGTCGCATACCTCAGATAAAAACAGAGGAGAGGTCCAGTTTCTAGATGAAGTTTCAGCTGAAGAATGCAGTCGAATGCACGTATACCGAACGCATAAACTTTATAATGAATTAATTGGCCATTTAAAGCCTAACGGTACAATAGTGTATCCGATGACTTTTGTCGGGAAACTCACTAGTGACGGAGCTTGTAGCAATCCGGGAGCATATTCCGACCCGTATGGTACGTTCGATGACGCGGTCGTGCACGTGTACGTGACTATAACTCTGCAAGATTATTTTGCGCCGGTAAATCTAAACGGTAATGAAGTAATATTAAAATCGGGAACAAGATGCGAATTAAACAAAAATGTTTGTGTAGATGTAGAAGCCGGTTACGCATTTTGGGACCCATTGCCATCGACGTGCGAGCAAAATAAATATTCAGAATTATATAAAGGATACGTGAGTAAAATAACGGAGGAGGGGAAGAAATACAACCTGTTTACGTGTTGGAATCTAACGAAATAACGTTTGCTTTCACGGCGATCGGCGTAACACCATTGTGTTCCCATGAATTAATACGTACCGAGCACTCGAAACTATTTTTTATTGAAGGCCCGGTAATCGAAGAAATTAAAAAACCATCAATAAATGATTTAGATATTTTTAATTACGTAAATTCAAAATTTGTATACGTTGAAAAACACATTAAAGGGCAATTAAAAAGATTATATCACGATATCATTATACAAAAATGCGAACTAGAGAGGAGAATAATATCAAATGCTTTAAGTATAGCGGCGACAGCGCCGGATTTATTTGCTTATCAAATAACTAAAACACATGGGTATATGGGATTAGTAGCAGGAGAAGTCGTACATCTAATGAAATGTGTGCAGGTAGAGGTGCAAAAAAGAGAAGCACGTACGTGCTATCAAGAGTTACCAGTAACAAAAGATGGAAAGGATTATTTCTTATCACCAAGAACTCACATTTTAAAACAATTCGGGACCGAAACTACATGTAATCTGCTGATTCCACCTATGTTTTTACTTGGAGACGACTGGTTTACTGTATTACCCCATGGAACAACTAAAGGAATTAAACCGATGATTTTAAAACCATCAACTACAAATAATTGGACATATACGGATCCAATAGCGTTAGCGAAAAGCGGAATATGCACGCAGTCCGAAATTCAGGCATTAAAACAGCATTTAATGTTTCCTGTCGAAAGAGCTGCAATGTTAAACTCAATAGCATTAGGGATGTCAAGCAAAGGAATAGAGAGAAGCGGTCTGTCTATAGCTAGGTTGTTTGATGAGGAAGCAATAAATGAGATAGCAACAAATACCGGAAAAAGAATATGGGGGCAAGTTATGTCATTTGGCTCGTTTAGCGCAGCAATAATAGGAATAGTAATGATAGGGCGAATGATTAAATTCATGATTGATACCTTGATACACGGGTACGCATTATACACTCTGTATGGCTGGTCAATTCACATTATAGGATACCTGTGGAATTCCGTCACGCAGCTACTACTGCACGCTGCAAGGGACAAGCCTACTCGGGAGCAAGAGAAAATAGTGCCGAATAGAAAAGCAACAGCAGGTAACGACCCTTGTACATCAAGCCCGGCGGCTGTGGCTCCAAGCAATTTACCTGAGGCTACCCGTGCTCACGAGGCAGTAATAAATATAGGAGACCAAGGAGGGGAGGCAGTGCGGTATAGCACACACAGAACTCAACTGTATCCACACCTCTTTAGCGATCCAGAATTACCATCGCTAACTGCACAAGCAAATACAAATCCAACGTGGAATAGGGATAATTAATTATTATTACTTAGTTAAATAATTTTCGTTTTTATTAAAATATCAAAAATTGGGTAAATTATAAATATAAACAAAATGCATCATTTAACCGTCTTTGAAAAACATAAAATATTTGTAGAACTTTTATCGCTACACCAGAAATTAACGTGGGCATCGCAATTCCGTGACGAATGTTTATAACAGTACGGCAACCGTATGAAACTTATGCTGAGTAGATTCATGGAATTAGGGAAACAGGCTCAACGTGGTCTAACGGAAGTAATGTACTCCGCGGAGGAACGGGAGACACTAGCACTACACACCTTTCTGCAAGGCATACGGCCAGACGTAAAAAAAATACATGTGCGAAGTAGAGCACTACTCTAACTTACAGCAAGCGCTAGACCATGCACGTCGTATTCAGAGCAGTTTAAACGATTTAAAAAGAATGAGAAGAACATCAATATTATTTGTCTAATTAAATAATCTGCCTTGGATTATATCATTAACAATTAATTTGTACACACAGCTCACGGAAGAGGGCGGATGCCAAATCTAAAGCAAGTAATAAACGCGGGAGAAGCGGAAGGAGGCACCTCGTACAGACCCTACTCCCGAAACGGGTGACCTACCGGAACTGTCGGGTGTAGAGGTGGCAGAGATATTAACGAACCTCATGAAACAAGTAGATCAGGAGGAGCTAATTAATAAAACCTAGACGATACCTAGAGGAAGGTAAAAAAACGTAGAACTTCGGGAAAGGGGAGGGTGAATGTGAGATAACGGGTCCGGGTATGTGAAGGCACAAAGGTGCGTTTGAATCTTGGCTGATTGGTTAGTCGTCCTAACGTTACTACTATATATGTTCATCATTCCTCGGTGCTGGCTAAAAATGCTGGTAATATCCGGTGGTGGCACGTTTTCTTTTATACTCGAACTGCGTAAATTCATAACTCGTTGCTAGGCTGTACTTGATGCTTGCGCCGGCGAATCAAGGAAGTATGCCTGTCTTGTCTCGACTGAGGGTTGTAGGTAAGTAGAAGTTGCTTAAGGAGTTACGCTGTGATGGCAGTTGGTACAGCAGTGACCTTCCGCGTCAGCTGTTGGTCCCTCAGTTGAGATGAGGGAGGTGGCGTTGCGTCTTTTCGTTAATTCCGCAAGACGCGACAACTCCCCTCTTGACGCAAACTGGGGAAACTCTTATTTTCAAGTCAATTTTCCGTCACTGACGAGTCAATTTAATCGGACGCAACTCAAGACTATTTTCTTCTTCGTTACGCTCCCTAGACGTAACAAGTGGGGGCCCCTCCAGGATTACTTCTTTCTTTTACTTCGATTCGCAGCAATTTTCCCTGGATCTGTGTCATAATGGTGAGTATGAAGAAGCTTTCCGGAATTCTATTTAATAAGGCAGGTAGTCTACAATTTATTGAAGAAAATTGGAACATAAGCTACAGATAATTTCAGTTATACTCTCTTTTTTAATGTTTCAGTTATATAATTTGCAAAATTTTGAATTTTCGGGCAAGATTGACATTCTCTAAGATAACACACATCTTTTGCCTTTCTACACACCGCCAATGAAAAGCAATCCTTGTTATCTTTTGAATCACTGGTGTTTTTTTTAAATTAGCAGCATCAAACATGTTTTTAAAATTTTCATGTATTGTACAAACGCACACAGTATGAGTACATTTTGTACCTGCAAAGATACACCACTTAGGACGAAGTTGAGAAAACTTAGTAAGTCCAGTAGGATGCTCTGGATTCAACTTCTTAAATTCTACATGTAATAACTAAATATCAGATAGCAACAGCCTCTTTTGTACTTTTTGTTTTTTTCCATCAACTACTATTGTAATAGCTTCATTTTTATGAGGCATCACTTTACTATTAATATCATCTTCGTAAAATTTTTCTACTTTTATCACAGTATCTTCTGGTAACGTTTTTCCAGGTCTTGAAGTTGGCGAAGCTAATACGCCCTCCAGTTTTCTTAATTTCTTAGCTGATTCGGCCATTCTTCTAGAAATATTGAGTTGCCGAACACTCCAACATTCAGGAGCGATTGTAAGAATAACAAGTCCCAGGGAATCACTTCTACCCAAAGAAGTAAATTTACTTTTTAATCCATTTAACAGTTCTTCCAGTTGATCTTCCCTAGACAGACATTTTTGTTTGGGAGGAGATGGATCCCAATCGCTTTCAGAGATTGCACATCATTCTCGCTATTGTGGGACTGAATAGATTTAAAATCTCTTCTACATTTTGAACAAATTTTTGCTGAAAACGGAAAATCTGGAAATTTATTCTGAAAATTTTTGCATAATAATCGTAAGTCTTTGCCAACGTGTCCATCATGACTAAAAGGATTGCAGCATCTATCAGTTTTCATAAACGTCGATACATTTTTGGTTCCAGACATATTTGAACTTTTTTTAGAAGAAATTAATACTGGCCAGCTATAGATTAAAACAATTGACAGCAAAAAAATAAGAATACATTTTGACTTTTTTAGAAGGAGAAAAACAATATCTTTACAGAAATACAAATGATGTGCCGAGGGACGTGTAAACAATTAGTTATCTGACTTTCGTATAAACAATAAAGATAATAATAATTACAGAAACTACAAGATAATTCAAGCTATATTGGATCTAGTACATTTTACTATAAAATTTATTATTTACAAATTCTATAGTAGTTTTTATCTAGATTGGCGAGAAAATAAAATTTGTCTTGTGCAATATTTTTAGATTAGACAAAATTGCTATTCAGCATAAGTATAAAATCTATTTTATCATAAAGTCAGTGGAAAGCTTCAATTTTAGGACATTTCCTTTCCATACCCGAGTAAAAATTTACCTTATATGATTGTATACAATTATATGTAAGTATTTATATATATAAATGTATCTAAGCACTTTTTCTGAGACTTCATCCAGGTTCCCTACAATGATGATTTCTATAATATAATAAACTGAAAACCCTATCAACTCTCTATCCAGAATATGTTCGCCTGCGGCGCCCACTTTATTTTCGCACACTTTTTTATGAAAAAATAAATTTTTTCATTGTCAAACGCATGTTACTAAAAAAATAATTATATTGAAGAACTGACTTCACGGTCCCAGAAAACGTGCTTAGATAGAGATATAACTGTATATAATTATATATAGATATTGTCTCTATATAATTGCATATGATTATTTATAATTATATATAATTCTATTTAATTATAAATTATTTTTACACGGATAGCTTGCACAAAATTTATCTTCGCTCACGAAGCAAGGTAAATGATTTTTTAAACCCTAAATAAAGTCTTTTCGATATTCAGATTCGAACAATTAGTCCCAAAAACCGAGAGATAAGGTGGTTTGACTACACTATTCATCGCAATTAAGTGTTAATTCGACAACTTATAGCATTACTGAGGTTATGGATGAAAAGTGATCAAATAGTGTTAAACTGATATTAGATTCAAATTCAGCAACCCCGAAAACATAAATATAAGGTGGTTTGACTGTGACATTCATTGCAAAATAGTGTTAATTCGTCGTTTTCAGGCATTTTTTGAGGTTAGGTACGAACGGTGACCAGATGGTGTTTAACTGATATTAGATTCAAATTCAGCAATCCCGAAAACATAAATATAAGGTGATTTGACTGTGATTTTCATTGCAAAATAGTGTTAATTCGTCGTTTTCAGGCATTTTTAGAGGTTAGGGACGAATAGTGACCAGATGATGTTAGAATAATATTTGATTCAAATTCAGCAGCCCCGAAAACATATGTACAAGTTATTTTTAAATAGAAAAATAATTTATTTATAATTGTTAAATATCAATAAAATACCGTAAATGCAATTATTCATGTTTCCAGATGCCATATTGTTTTTTAAATCACTAGACGGCTTTCGATAGAGCTTGAAATTACGAACATTTTGAGCCCTATAACTTTTAAATCGATGCATACCAATTCTGGGCAGCCCACTGGCCCGGTTGACGCGAAACGTCCGATATACATATATATATATGTGTATATATATGTGATATATGTATATATATATATATATAAATGTTTATAAATAAATAAATTCGGTTAATATCAATTCCGAAAGTCAAGACTTTTCTATCTTGTAGAGGAGCTCAAGACGAATAAAGCAAGCTATAAAAAGTTCGTTTAAAAGTGTGTGAAATTACCGTTCGGTCCGAAAAACTAATAAAATTGAGTATTTCGCGTTTAGATTCCGTAGCTAGGGCACCGCCTCTGCAGATACACTATCGGTTAATACTAATTCCGGAAGTCGAGATTATTCTATCTTGTAGGGGAGGTCAAGACGAACAAATCAAGCTATAATAAGCTGCTTAAAAAGTGTGTGAAATTACTTTTAGACGCGAAAAACTGCACATTTCACACGAAATTCGGTAGTAGCTAATTATCTCTATGCACATACTATAGCAAATTTTTTGTGTGATTTTCGATTGTGGTTTTTTCGTTTATTTATGGGTTTTGGTAGTACTATGTGCATTATTTCGTTTTAATGTGTTAGGAACTTCAAGTACATGGGAAATTTTATTTTTAAAAACATTTGTACGCAAGAATATTTTAATTGAGAAATTCAGTACATTATTATAAATTTGAACCTCGAAGCATAAAATTATTTTTTTGCAATTACTAAGTAAACTTCACTCTTTAATAAGATTAAGGATACACACATACACGGACACAAAAGAAATTTCTTTAAAATGGTCTGTTTTTAGTCTAATGATGTTAAAAAATGTTTTTATCGTTTTTAAAATGAAATAATTTTATTGATATAAAGCTTCTTTTCTGAGAAAGCAATAGTTGGATAATAAATCTAGTATTAAGCTTTGTAAAAAACAATTGAAAGTATTAAATACAAACGCAATTGAGCAATGACAATATTAACAAACAGCTGTAATAAAATAGAAGTCGGAATTGAAAGAAAAAGTCTCGATATTTGAAGAACGAACTCCTTACATTCCTGACGCTGAGGACACGATTTGACACTGAGCCAAGATCGACTTTTTGTGCATCTTTGCTAAGCCCTAATCGCGACTACTTGCTGCGGTAGTACATGGATTTTCCATGCGTCAAGAATCATTATTATGACAGATCCGCCTATCCGTTACAGAACATTTTAACAAGGTAATAAATTATTTATCATGCATAAAAACGATGCGACGACGAATTAGTGGCATGTCATCCAACTCGTCCGGCAGAAAAACTAAGTCTGGAAACTCATTACGGAGAAATTCTAAATAATTTTCTCCATTAACGCGTTCCGGTAAGATGACATGTACAATCTATAGATTGTACACAAACATATTTTATTCTGCTTTGGCATATTCTAATAGATAAAATATGCATAAACAATTCTCCAAAAAATCAGACATTTTTGTGGTCCAAAAGTGGTCAAATAAGTTTTGTTGGTCCTCACATTTCGTATACCTGATTTTTTTATTCTACTTGCAATACAGTATATGAGAAAAATAAATTTCAAATGGAACAAGCATCGTAACACTTTTTCTGGCGATTACAAGAATTATCCAAAAGTCAGTAAATGCCTTTTTTCTCGGCTTCGACTTTTTATGTAGATGTTTTATAAAAATTCTAGATATACTAATTTCGATAGTTTACAGTCTTTTCTCCAAATATCTTTATCAAAAGTAGATTAGAGGCTGATTTGAAAATGTTAAAGTATATGTTTCAAAGAAACTGCTTGATTTTCTGTGATTTTTTTCAACAATTCGATATTTTTCATTTGAAAAGGTCATGCTAAATGATGACCAATTCGTCAAGATTTATTATCATTCTTTAATCTGACGGAATTTCCGGATTTCATTCACTAGGAGCCGAGATAATGCACTTCATGTATTTAAAATAGTTTATTAAACAGCTTTATTAAACAGCTGAAAGACTGATAAGTTCATGAACTAAGAGACTTTTAAAATGTTTAAAAATTATTTTAGTGACCTTACCAGTTCCACTGGAAAGCTTAACTTGCAAGTTCTAGTTTCACATTTTATTCATTTATAACGAAAATCTTCCCAAGCCGAGATATCGTACTTTGAAAATTAACTAATTAAACTCACAAACGCAATAATTGTTGGGTGAATGTATGAGAATCTTCGAAAATAAGTTTTTTGCTTCCAAATTGCGACATCTTGACTTGAAAACATCGATGCAATAATAAATGTAATTAAAGTTTGAATTATAAGCTTTTTAATAGAAATGCTAAGGTTAATAGAACAATTTATACACATCGTAAAAATTTGGACTTGCAGCAGTTTTAGATAATTTTTATAAGGTTCCATTTCGAGAGTTTAATATTATTATAAAGTGTTTTTTAATGAGCAGATAACTCGACTGCAGGTCTGAGATCGAATTTTTGAAAAAAATCATAAAAAATAGTCAATTTTTTCTACAAATATGCTGTACTTAACGTTTTTAAATCAGATTCTATAATAATTTTGAGGGCGGTATTTCAAAAATAAGAATATAATCTATCGAAAACACTATATCTAGAATTTTTTTTAATTATTTTCAAAGCGATCACTAGGAACGTAAATAAGAATTAAAAAAAAAACTTACTATTTCGTTATCGATCACACCGGCCCAGACGTTGATTTTGAAGCGGTGCTGAGACTTTGAGTCCCATGTAAGGAATGGGTTCTCTGTCGCATAATGATGATAATTATGGGCATTGAAGAACCCATCCTTCGTGAATGTACACTCATTCGTCCACAGCACGCGCCTCGGGAACAGTTCTTCTTCCCTGGTCCGCTCCAAGAAACGTCGACAAAAGTTTCGACGCGGAGCGCAATCGTGGGGGAGTAGGGATGGCACCTTGGTGAAGTGGTACGGGTGTAACTTCTCAGCCTTCAAAATTTTATGCACCGTAGTGTGCGAAATCCCCATCTCCTTCCCGATCGCCCGAGTACTCGTCCGAGGATCTTCGAGGCCGCCACTCGCGCCAAAACTTCTTCCTCCACCTAAGGAAGTCGCACATCCCTCGGTCGTCCTCCACCTCTAACAGGCATTACGTTATCTGTTTCCCGAAGCCGACGTATAGCACCGCCTATTACGTTGGCATTCGGGTGTCGGGCACGTGGGTATGCTTGTGCGTACTCAGCGGCAGCACGAAAAGCGCTTTCCCCATTTTGAAAATACAAGCGTATCATATTAAAATACTGATCCGCGAAATACGCGGCGCCGCGATTTTGAGCCTTGTTATATATTAATCGTTTGATTCAACAGATCAGACTGAACGAGCAATAAACAAAATACAATAAGTAGCAAGACATCGTCTTTTGTTTTTAACCGTATGTTGTTTAACATTGGTAAGATACTCGCAGACTTGTCAATCATACCTATTCCCCGAATGCACTCAGCGCTCGGCTCACCTAAGCTACCGATAATTCAATTCAAGTATAGTACTCTGTCTGCGATGATCAAAATGAGCAGAATTTGTATAAAAGTAAAAATGATATAACTGTCATAATAATGTATATAATGTTCAGGGACATACGAAACCGAAATTGATCCTCCTTATTTGAGAAGCTGCTAATCGGTCTTACAGTTTTCCTTAAAAATTTATAATCGAGAACTGTGAAACAAGAAATTATTGATAAATAATTATTATTTAATTCACCATTTTTATCAAAAAATAATTACTGACTTAAAAATTAGAGCTTTATAAATTATTATTATCCCTACACGTTTCTATATGAAATACTAAAATGTTACACAAATTCGGAAAAAAAAAGATTCTGGGAGCCATAGGGAAGGTCGATATTTCATTTATATTTTTTTTTATTGAAATCACCTTTTTAATGCATAAATATTTTTTAAATCTTGAGTCCGAAATTCGCTGACTCGAAAGAGGAGTGTATGAAATCGTTATTGAGCGCACTATTTATCACACCAGAGTGAGAATAGCCCTTTACGATAGAAATGGTACAAGGATTACTTATAAGCACTCGCCATTTTTTTTTACCCATTTGTTACATACCATTTCTTGATCTCCAAATTCTCTGTGCGCTTTAAGGGGATGTCGGAGTCAAGAATGACCGTCGCTTAATCTCGCGATGTTTTTCCAGAAATTTGATTAGATTTAACAAAATAACATAGATTTGAAGTGACAGAATCATTCCTTATTGAAATATGAAGGTTGCTCTTCTCCTTGAATCGAATATAAACGTTTATAAATTTGATATTCTCCAATAATATATAAATAAGACATGTCTCAAAACCAGTCACACCGAAAAGGCGCTGCCATACTTTTTTCCAATAATTTAGCCGCATTTGACAATAGAATGAAATTCTTAAGTGTGATATGCATTCATTATTGAAATGTGAAGGGTGCTCTTCTCTTCTTTTTGTAAGATATACTTAAACTGGCGTTATCTTAACAAAAACAATGTTAAGTCACATGACAGTCATTATAGCTCCGACATCCCCTTAACGCTCAGTACGTTTATTTATATACTCAGAGCACGGTTTGTCACTGTCAATGCAACTATAAGATTCTAAAAATGAAGTGCAATTGAAAGCAATACCGAATAATAATATTGTACTTAATATTGTATTTAACAACGAGAAAAAAGAAACTGAGAATCGAGATTGATAAAACGCCAGAAATAGAAATTCTTCAAACCTTTAATTTATTTTGTAATATTTCATATTTCAGTGGTTGGAAAGGATTTTTCCTTTTTTTATTTCGTATCAAGTTTCATAATCTAGATC
>UELU01144632.1:9190-21596 GCA_900490025.1 Megastigmus dorsalis
AAAAATCGGTATCACCATTCAAAAGAACAGCTCAAAATACGTCGGATATGATCGTTTTCAAATTTTTTCAAACCTTTTTTTAATTGAAAAAAAGCCTTGAAAAAGAAGTTGAAAATTTGGGGTCTTGGTCATTAATGGGTTAATTATAGTTTTGCTTGATCAAACATTTTACAATATAAAATTAAATTCACATAGTAGTTTTATGTAATTATACGTTGTCCTCCACGTATTGTGATATTTCTGTCATCTTCTAAAATTTCAAGTATACTCATATATGATTAGGACAATTTCGTAAAAATGATAAGTAGGAATCTGTCTGTCGGTATCCAGCATCGCAATTTTAGCATCCACACATAACCTCGTGGCAACGTCCATACCAAGCTGAACACACCAGTTCTCGTCCGATCACTGAAGTTAAGCAGCTTTGGGCGCGGTTAGTACTTGGATGGGTGACCGCTTGGGAACCCCGCGTGCTGTTGCTACCTTTTTTTTTATTTTTTTATGTTATTATTTTAAATACGATCAACGTTGTCTATATGCAGATGGACAAAGTTTACTTAGTAAGCACGCATGCAGGGCCCGATCCTATATAAGTGTTACCAATCCTGATCAGGGCCTGATTTTATGTCTTCTCAGATTTGATAACTTTTAGCTTCGTTTGGGGGATTTTAGAATCTTTACGTTACATAATCTGAAAAATTGCTGACAATCATTTAAAATACCTTTAAAATGTATAAATATATATTTTATATTTCAAATCTATAGTATATGTGTACATATCGGAACAATAAATTAATTTGGTGGAAGGTGCGTGTTTTCATTCTTTTTAAAAATTATTAAGATCGTATCATATGCATAGTTGAAATTAATATTGGAAGTTAAAACAAACTGAAGCTTGCTTTATCGCATATATACTAATGGGAATAATAGAATTTGAATTAATTGTGCTTTAAATTAAAAATCCTATAATATAATTTTTATTGACATTCCGGATGTATTTCTTCGTTTTGAATCCCTTCACAAGGACATGGAACACATGGAGCCCGATAAATTATGGATAAGATTTACTATGAAAAAAATGGTTGGATCTTTTGGTAAGTTTTAAGATTTGATAGTATGCATAAAACATAAAATATGGAATTTTTAAGAAGCTGTTACAGATTGATTCAACTTTTTTAGATTCTATAAAAGTAACTCTTATCACTGGAAAGGAATGTGGAAACATTTGTAGCAGCGAGGGGATGCTATTGATTCCAAAATTAAAATGATCGATCCTGAAAATAAAAAAGAAAATCTATGTATTCCAAGACTATCTGCAGAAGATTTGTCTGTGAAAAATTGTGAAGGTACAGTGTTTTAACGTACTGTTAACGATACAGTAACTCTTATTCAATGTATAATATAGAATTATTCTGATTATATTTAGCAATGTGTAGTACATGCAAATATGTTTTCAGAATCTCAAAAGAATTCAAATCTTTGCACTGAAGAGAATGCATTGTCCAAAGACCACAATAAAGAAAAAACTACATAATCTTACAAATACAGGTAAACTTGTAGATGGACAGTTCTTCGTGTACTTGGAGTTTTTATTAAAACAAAAAATAATTGAGCATAATAGTAACATATTTTCCAGTATCCTCAACGGTGCCTTAGGTCAGTGAAACAGATACTCTTATGCAGCAATCATTGTCTTCGCAAATGATCTTACAACAAGTTGATCATTTTAGAGAATTTTTAACAGTTGTAAAAGGTAACATAATTTTTATTATGGTAAGAGTTGTTGAGATAATATCGATATAAAAAAAAATAATAAGTAAATTGTTTGTAATTGTTTTTACAGATATGTCCAATGTGAATCAGATAAATCATTCTCCAATTATTGATTAAATTAAATACGAAGAGAACGGAACAAAGTGTGTAGAAGCTCGTAAGTACTAAATCTGGCGTGAATAAAAATGTTTTGATATTCATATAAATTCATCTACGTAATTATTTTGATTTGGTAGTATTTCGAGAATCGATATTAATAATATTTTCCAAGTAGTAGTTCAGTCATATCAATTATTATACGAGGAAATTAGAACTTGTAATAAAGAGATACAAGATTTAAAAAAGAGGAGAGCAGACAGTGGATCAAATAAGAAATGCAAAATGATTAAACTGTCAGATTTTCCATTAAAATCAATGCAAGAATATAAGGAGTTTGAAAGTTCACTGATAAATAGCAAATCTTTCCGAAAAAAATTTGTAAGTTTTTAAATATTGTACTTATATACTGATTTCATTTTAAAGGTATATTTATAGAATTGTAATCAGCATAACAATTTTTGCTTACAGTGTGAACTGATGCCTAGACTCGGCGGAAACACACCAACTGGTCACGTAAACCACATTTTCAAAGTTTTCATGCATCTTTCTTTGGCTAATCAATTTAGTTGGTCTGGTCAACGGAGTACCAAGGTTAAATTTAAAGATAGTATCATATGCAATTTAATCACAAGTGTATATATTGCTTAAAGATGTTATCACTTACAGTTAACAATTGTTTTAGGTACCGTCAGCAAAGCTGTGAACTTTACAGAAATTACAGTTGCTTCTAAGATCAAGGTATGGTTGCAGCACGCCAAAGAAAAGCTCGAGCTGCAATCGAAAACGCTGGATAAAAACTAAAATCATAAAATAGTTTTGCGTATTAAATTGTGTTTAAAATATATAAATGATTAAGGCTCACGTAAATCAGTGCTCCGGGCACATATAAATATAAGAATGTATATATAAACTAATAAAAGCAAGTATTTTAAATAAAAACTATTTAATTGATAAATAAGGACTCTGATCTAAAACACTAAGCAATTTAGTAAAGTATGTACTGCAGGAAATATCTGTAAGGATTCCACGTAGAGATACGTTTGAAAAAGTATGTACGCATGTAATTTATAAGGAATGTAAGCTTAAAATCGTAAAAAAATTTCGGGACATATAAAGAGGACTGTCGTGTTAGACTTAAACAATAAAAGTAAAATGCGTATGGGTTCCATATGGATCCACTTTCTACAGGGTTACACGATCAGAGCAAGTCAGCGGAAACGGTCGTTTCTCGGCCTGTTCATGTTATTACGATAAACACCGAAGATGTAATCCTGTGGAGAAACTGAGCGCGGGTATAAGTTGAGGGTCTTGACGTAGTACCGAGCAATCGTCCATCCCGAACCATGTGATGCTTTTTATTGTTTCCTGATGGTCAGAGAAGTCGGACTGGACACATATGTTGACCGGCTGAAAAATCGCCAATGCTCACAGAGCTTAATCGTGTCTTTCTTGGATCAGCCGAAGATGGCAGATCTTAGGTACCCTAAAACTCTTCCGAGCAACGCAATATGGAATTAAATTTTTGTAATATACATGGTGCCCTTTTATAATGTATAACTATAATGAAAAAATGAAATCAATTATAATAAAATTACTTTGTATAAAAGAAATACTATCTAATGTTTGACATTTATATATGTTTAATTAATCTAAAGTCTTCGTGTAAATTTGTAAGCTTAATAAATAAATCTGAGATTCAATAACATTGCATGTCTATTTTAAAAAAATTTACAGTAAATAAGAATCATTTATATAGTAGAGGGAATAATTAACTTTTTCAGAAATTTTCTTGTGGACTGTTATGGAAGTTTTTAAAATTAACACGATTAAAACCAATAATAACAATATAGAAATAATAATTACTTTTATTTAAAAAGATGAGATTTTATTTTCAAATATATTTACTTAAAAGTCTGCAGAAATTGAAATGGCTATTAATAAATGAATATTCAATGAAATATAAGAAAAGCACACAATAAATGAGTTTGGTAAGTCATACAAGCGAAAAATAGTTCACATTTATGATAATAAACATTCTGCGAAAATTATTTTCGAAGTTTCATTTATTATATTAATCCAATGGTCTTACAGATAATAAAATTTAAATATTGGATTTGTCAAAAAATTCTATTTTACTCACATTTTTCAAAGTAATATATTCTGGTCAATTTTGATCGTATCATAATATAAATTAGATAGTCTGCTAAGACGCATAGATACGGGTCTCTCTATCGTATTGCTTTTGCGTATTGATTATCGATTCGAGTGCGGAAATAGCAGGCGGGATAATCAATTCATCAACGTTATATGACCACTGTCTATACCTACTTGCAATCATCCACTCATTGACGTGTAATCGTATCTCACGGTCCTCCAGCCAATATTACTTTCATAATATTTACTACAGTTTAGATTATAATTATGGACTTTGTTTTGACGCAGTCAAAAATATTTGCACAGATATAATTTTAAAATCTGTTCGTTTTTTAAATAGGTTTTATCCACGAGTAATTTGTAGTACTTTTTATATAAAATTATTTATATTATTTATAGGTAATGTAAATATTATCTACTTTGGTGTAAAATGGTTCAATTTTGAATCAATTCTGGTCTTTTTTTTAATTACACAGGTAATTTCAATTGCGCTGATTAGATGGAAATAAACCATCAAGGAATGATGCTTAATTAAGTATTTGAATTATTTTAAGAATAAAGTATATTCAGGAAATTAAATAAGATATCAATCAATGTCGTTTTAATTTCTTGTATTAGTTGATTTTAACCTTTAGACCGCCGGGATTTGGAAGAGCATATCGCCCACAGAAAACTGGTATTTAAGGTACCTTATATCAATGATTGATCATACACACAGTGTCGATCATGGGGTGCGTCAATATATTGATTCTCCGGTAGTCTAAAGGTTAAACAGTATATATTTAACTTTTATATTGTAGTTATATTTAACTTATACAAGTTTTAAAAGCTTATTTTAATCTAATGCTTATTTAGTATATTTCGGTGACTAGGAAGATGTAATAAAAGTTGTTTATTATTTACTACCTAACTTTAGACTAGCTCGATGTTAACGAAGAACGAGCAATCTGAAAACTATAGAATAAATTATTACAATCGTTTGGATTCTATAAGTCCTACAACGATGAATTTATCATGTTTTATCTCATAGGGTTTAGCGCATATATGTAAAATTCACTTCACTCTACTGTCATCTAATGGAATAATGGAAAAGGTAGAGTCGATAAAGCAGAATTAAAAGCGGTAATATAAGAAAAAGTGATCAGTTTTATGTCCTAAGTTTAGATTTATCGAGTCGATTTTCTGCGTAATATAATGGAAATGCTGTACGTTAATTTTTACATGTCACTGACAAAACGATAATTACAAAAATTCGTACGTAATTTCAAAAACGATCATAGATAGTTGTAAATTTCTCCACTTACGAATGCGATATAGATATATGTAAAATGAAATAAAACATTCAATTGAAATATTTTTATAAACATTGGTTACATGTATTAATATATATATATATATAATAATTAATTAGTACAAAGAACATAAACAATTTATTTTACAAATGATTACTCATATATATTACATATATACATACTTCTAGCTTATTTATGTAACGATGCTATTATTTTGATTTATTATGCTTATACAGATTATGAAAGTATGATTGTTCGATATAAAAAGACAATTATTACGTATAAGGTCGATTGATACCTGTATCGAATTCACCCAAATTTCGGGTGTTTCGTTATTCAAATACTAACAATATTTATAGAATACTTATTGCTTACAAACATAGAGTATCAAGAAGTTTACTTAGCATTGACGAGTCCAGTGACACTATATTCGCTCGACTTGCCCGAGATCGCCAGGAATTGCTCGGCTATCTCGACCGCTACTCGCGTCTGGGCTTCCGCTGTACTGGCACCTGCAATAGACGTGCTTTTGGTTATTGCGCCGATTCGTGTAGTTTTTCTCGTAGAAGAAGAAGAAGAATAACTTACCAAGATGAGGTGTGGCTATGACATTGGGATGTTTAATGAGCTCGAGAGTGACCGGGTTCTTGGGTGGCTCCTCCAAGAAGACGTCGAGGCCAGCACCGGCACAATGACCGGCTTTGATCGAATCCAGAAGCGCCTGCTCGTCGACGATTCCACCGCGCGCCACGTTTATAATGCGCACCCCCTTCTTGCACTTGCTCAGCACAGTTGCGTTTATCAAATCTGCACAAAGTCGCACAATCTCTTAATATACTTCGCGCATAGAATAAAAAAGAAAATCTTCCGTATTAATTGTTATCGAAGCATTCTTTTGATGCCTTTATGTACACGACACATCGTAGAAGGTAAAAAGGAATGTATCGCTTACTCGTGGTCTGGGGAATGAGTGGCGTATGCACGGTAATGTAATCGGCGCTCCTCCACACAGCCTCGAGATCGCCCTTGGTAACGCCGAGTTCGGCCGCCTGGGCGTCCGTGAACACCGGATCGAAGGCCACGATCTTCATTCCGTAGGATTGCATTCTGCGGGCTACCTCCCGACCTATCCTACCGAAGCCCAGTACGCCCAATACCTTCTCCGAGAGTTCGTTGCCCGCGTAGAGCTTGCGATCCCAGCGTCCCTCCTTCATGGACTGGCTCGCTTGGACTACGTTGCGCGCCAGGGCAGAGATCATAGCGCAGGTCAGCTCGCAGGCGCTTATGCTGTTGCCACCAGGTGTGCTACCGACATCATATTGGCTTTGTTAGATTTTCATGTTAGATTTTCATGTTAGATTTGGTTGCAATAGGTTTGCATGTATATAATGTGTTTTGGTTACAGCCGTGCACAAAGACTGCGCAAAGTGCGTACAGTTCTATAGCAGTAGAATTGTTATGGTTCTAACTAGCGAGAAAAAT
The DNA here is from genome assembly GCA_900490025.1 of Megastigmus dorsalis. Taxonomy (NCBI): domain Eukaryota; kingdom Metazoa; phylum Arthropoda; class Insecta; order Hymenoptera; family Megastigmidae; genus Megastigmus; species Megastigmus dorsalis. The sequence continues at coordinate 15,991 of UELU01144632.1, forward strand.
CGGCATGTAATTCAAATAAGTAGATGTGCGCGCAAATATTGTTCTAGAAATTACAGCTATTATCATCGTGTTTTGATCACTCGCCGCGCGTCTCCTTTCGCAACGCATCATAGACCAAAGACCTATACGCCTATTATCTCGCGAAAAATAAGCGATTTGTTAACAGCAGCGTTGAATTAAAAAAAAAGGAATGTCATAGTAGCGAAACGAGATAATTTTGCTCCCAGGGGGTCTCTTGCCGCGCGGTGTCTGATGCAGATAAACTCCACGCAATGCTCGTACAGATAAGAGCAAAATAATAATAAGCTTACTTAAAGACCAAGATTCCTTTGCTCGTGGCTGCTGGGATGTCGATGTTGTCGACTCCTGTGCCGGCGCGTCCTATCAGCTTCAGATTAGGCGATGCGTTGATTACGTCGGCAGTGACTTTAGTCTCCGAACGTACGATCAAACCGTCGTGTGTCTGGGAAAAGTTCAAAATTTTACACATATTCGAATATTCTATATTTTTGTATACGAAATCGTTGCAAGACTCACTTGTAATTCTTTGATGAGTTCATCCTTCGACAGCTTATGTTTGGTCGTCACCTCGACTCCGTGCTTCGATAACAAGGCAGCGCATCGTTCGTCGAGCGGGTCGCTGATCAGAACTCTCTTTAGATTTACCGACATTTTTTTCTGAAAGAAAGGAATATTATGAGAACTTACTGTGATGTATTTTTTAAATCTATTTTTTTTAAGATTCTTGAATCTGTTTTAATCAATAATAACGAGTTTTCTTATAATGTAAGAATTCTACATTTGACAAAATACGAAATAAGTTTGATTAAATGTAGAATTTGAGTGCTAGAAAGCTAGTCTTACAAAGCATTCCTGATATTCACAATTTACGATATAGGGTCTGAACAGAACTGCTGATCCAGCATTTCAGGTCAAATTACTTTTATTATTTTCCTTATTTTATTAAGAAATATAATTACAACGTGAAATTTCATATTCTTTATACTGATAAATCTCATTTAAAAACTTGAATACTAACAAGCAAACGAGAAATAATTAAACTTCTTGAATTATTCGCTACTGTATGAGACATCCAATGAAATTTGAATGTAAGACCACCCGCGAATTGTTGCAAAACTCATCGCGAGATAATATACCCCCCAAAGACTTGATAAACTTAACGCACATCGCGTTCTTTCGTAAACAATGTGTAAGACATGTTTACTACATCGACATTTCCGTATTACTCATAGATGTATGAATGAGATTAAAAAACCTTAAATTTTTTTTTGGAAAAAACACTATTTTGGTTACAATTTCTTGCGACAGCTTGTAATTATTTTCTCGATATTGAGAAAATTATTATTATAGCAAATTTAAACGTTATCTTAAACAATTTATTATATGTATTGTGGTTCTATGGTGTATCTGATCGATAAAGTGCTTTCGATAAAACCAGTTTCATCGAGATTTTAAAAACCGCTAATACAGGTTTTCGATAAAAAATAATTAATTTAAGTTTTCCCGTAATTTATTTGAGTTTATATGGGTTTAATAATAGTATAAATTATTTAACGGTTTATTATTTAATCTGCAACCATCAATTCAATTTATTTTTTGTACTATACTTTTACAGTGAAAGGTGCTGATTGAAAAAGCAGGGCTTATACAGTAAGCAGATTAGCACGAATTCAGATCAAGCGTCATTAATTTATCTATATCAACTGTATACTCTCAAGCTTGAAATTATGGTATAATAGAGCTGCAAGACTCTGTGTACGAATCCTATTTTACAATCTTGCTCTAACCTATGACATCTTTTGCACAACGTACTTATTTATCTACCATTTTTTTATTACTTCCAACATCGTGCAGCGAAATATTAAATAATATAAATGTATCGTATTTAATTACTGTAAAATTTTATTTAAAAGAAATATTATACAAAAAATGCACGTTTCCTTTTTTTTTGAAAAACACGTACTCTGTGAAATATATCTTGAACATATGAATATTCATAGATGATTTTACAACAAAAGGTGTACAGCTAAACTTCTTTGTTGAAGTTCATAATACAGATTATATTAAAAGATATTAAGAGACTCACATGGCCTTAGTAGAATAAAATCTATAAAAAATTTTGGAGAACTGGTTTAGAGAAATGTGATAAGACTGATTAATAGTTGTATAGTAAATCTCTTAGGTCAGTTTAGTTGTTCATATCTTAATATCTACTAAAAAGTCACCTGAACCGATAAACTTACTCCGAATTACTAGCGAAAGTGATTAAATTTTATCTGCTTTATTATCATTTCGAAACTTGATTTGTATCTATAAAATGATAATTAAGAAGACACTTTTTACAAATAGCACTGAAATCTACTAAGGTGAATGTCCCAACGTCATATTTCTACTCACGTCCCTATTTCTACTCATTTAATCTTTTTTATGTTATTACAAATATCAAACGTATTTCTAAATTATTCAAATATTTGCAGACATATTTAATCAATTAAAAATAACTAATTATATGATTATGAAGTAAATACAACACCTATTACAGAAGCAAGACTATGTGAGTAGAAATAGGGCTTAAGTGAGTAGAAATTGGGACATTCGCCTTATTTAATCACGAGCGTTTCAAGTGATCTACTACAAACCAATTAGAAAAAAAAAGAATTTTAGAATATCATTCGTACACAGTTCAATATCATTCAAAAATTGAAGCCCGTAACAACTATAACCTTTTATCTTATCAAAACTAATTGCTTTGTTTATTGACTCATAAAAGCGATGCAGCATCGTCTCGACTGCATTATCTTCCCAGACTCGCTCATTAACTATCATAAAAGTTATAAATTACAAACGATATACGAAAACCGAACAACAACACACGTGTTAAATAAAAATCAACCGCACAAAACTAACAATCGAGGAAATACTTTAATATCACCAGGCAACAGATCCGTATACCAAAGAACCGGTCTCGAAACCCACAGCTTTTTTACTTACACGTTCCAAGCGGAATTTTCCTAGCCTCGATCGCGTGTTTCGCTCGGTCACTCGTTTTATACAGCTGGTAATCTAGGCACACTAGAGCTCGCCGGCTCGTTGAATTATATTATAACTTTGAAATCGCGTCTCCTCGACTTTGACACAAGCGGCGCGTTACGATACAAGAGTGCCGGAGATGGTGGCTCGCTTATATGAGCGTGTGTCTGCCGCGTCGGCGTCGGCTCTGCCCCACCACTTCTGATAAGCGGCTCGCGGTAGACACTGGCCCAAGCTAAGCCTGCTGACGTGGCGCGTGTATACGAGACGCGCTCGTTTATTGTAAACGTGTTTCGGCCTGTGAATATATGTGTTGCACGATATACAGCTGCGGGAGAGAGACGAGTTGCGCGATGCGTTTGCTTCGCGTGGGGAATCGGTTGGATGATACTTATTATGTTTTTCTACTTATTTTTTTTGTGATGATGGGATTGCGGACTGCGATATCGGTTCGTTGACGATGATCGAAGTAAACCTCTTTTTTGTTTGAACATGGAGTTAGTGTATTTTGTACGTATAAATTATATTTAATTTTGTATAGAGTACTTTTTTTATGTGAATTGCATTTTTTGGGGGTAATTTTTAATGGATAAATAGATAATTTTAATGTGGTTAAAATTTGAATGAATAAAAGAGTGCCATCAAGAGTTTGGGGCAACAAAATTTTGTTAAACTATATAAGCTAAATAACTTTTTAATAATAAGAGCTACTTATCCTTTGCATTAGAAAAAAAACATTTTAAAAACTATATCATATACACTGAAATTTATTCGAGCCATACACTAAGGTGAATGTCCCAATTTCTACTCACGTCCCTATTTCTACTCATTTAGTCTTTTTTATGTTATTAAAAATATCAAACGTATTTAATCAATTAAAAAGAACTAATTATAAGATTATGAAGTAAATACAACACCTATTACAAAAGCAAGACTATGTGAGTACAAATAGGGTTTAAGTGAGTAGAAATTGGGACATTTATTCTTAATGGCCTTTGGAAAATGACGAGTTTTCTCTAAAAGTAAGTTTTATGGATGATGCGTTTAAATTTACGAAATCTCTGAAAGCAAAATAACGGTATCTAAGGCATGCATTTACTTAATAAGCTCCTGCAGTATAATAACATATTTCAGAGACTACTGCGGCATTCCTTCGCTGCCCGATAATTGCTTTTCGAATTCTGCAATTTTCGCTGCTTATATTTTGCCATTCGAATTCAGCGTTTCGTATATGCGTGCCAATTCGGTACGCTACTCATCGAATTCTCGGTGCGATCCATTTTTCACGCTTGCGCAGTTAACTCGTTCGCCAAAAGTGTCGACATCGACCATTGGGCCCTTTTGAGTTTGTATATTTTTTGATTTAGTAGATTTGGTATTTTGTTTTGTGTATATCTTTTTGATATATAGATTTAGAATTTTGATTTTCTATTTCGTATAGAAGATTTGGAATTTACTTTTCTTTTACCCTACTAGAAAGTTTAACGATATTTCAGCCAGATTGAAGCTAGCTTTGCACTATATGCTTACGATCTGGCTGTATTTCTGGATGGAATCCCCGTGACCTGACGACGGTTTTAGATTAGAATCTGGGTGGATTCTACTTAATTCTTAAAATAATATAAAAATATGTTTTATTAATGGTTACTATATTTATTAATAAATATTGTATTGAAAAATACAAAAATAATAATTTAAAGCTATATTGTGTCCATTTGGTGTTAATTAATCCGTTTAAAAACGTCCCATAAAGACATTTAAAAATCGACCTTCTGCTCGCGTACATAACCTCCGCGATGTACAGTCTGTGGACATTACATCTGTCCGAACAAATATGAAAATTTCGGAAATGTGGCAACAAGCGAAAGTTCCAGTTTCGTAGGACGCATCGATATCTTATGTATTTTGAATTGTTTATGGTTGAAACACTGGCCCAACACGGCATTCATCCATAAACAATGCAAAATGCGTAAGACAGCGATGCGCTCTATAAAAGTGGGACTCCCGCTCGATGCCATATTTCCAAAATTTTTAAATTTGTTCGGACAGATGTAATGTCCACAGACTGTACCATAGGTGCTCGTTCTGTATACGCTCTCGAATGAGCAGTGTACGAGTGTAGAGCAACTGTGTGAATCAGAAGTTATTGAGGCATTGTGTTTTTTAGAAAAATTAACTTCATTTACTAGATCATCTAATTTTTTCTTTATTTTTTTCATTTAAATACTTCCTTTTTCTATTTATTTTTTCCATTTTAATGTTTTATATATAAATCAATTCACGAGTGTGTGATGGGTTATCTCTAAATATTTAAATCTAACCTACAAATGTAAGGTACATTAAAAATAAACAGCTGATGTCGTCTGCACATACATATCCTTAACGGGTTTCTAGGGAGCTTGCGATTATATTCCGCCTAAAAATTATAGTCCAGTAAAAATAGGTCTGAAATCGACTTGGCACAGAAATGGCTGCATTTTGGTTATTAGGTAAATTGAGGTCGAAAAAGCCGATTTTGAAATTTGCAGCTTCCTAGGTCCAGAGGTTCTATGCAA